>JTDE01004683.1:19827-42409 GCA_014338405.1 Paragonimus skrjabini miyazakii | reverse complement strand
AGGTTAGTTTAAGCTGAGCCCGGCTGAATGCAGATTGTTGCAGGAGGAGGTTAATTTCTTGGGATATGCCATATCCAAGGAAGGCATTCAGGCAGATCGCGCCGAGATGGTCCAGGTGGAACGGTGGCCGATCCCACTGACGGTCAGTGAGATGAGTAGCTTCCTGGGTCTATCCTCATACTACCGGCGATTCGTCCGCAACGTTTCAATGATAGCAGAACCTTTGAATGCCTTACTTGGGAAAGACTGAGTTTGTATGGGCGGAGGCGCTACAGCGGAGTTTTGACCAACTGCGTAAGGCATTGTGCGAATGTTCAATACTAGCATTTCCTGACTTCCATGGAAGCTGGCGAGTTCACATTAGACATTGGTGCGATTAATCACGGTCTCGGAGCACCGTTGTTCCAAAAAGGTGAAACAGGAGAAGGACACGTCGTCGATTGCGGAAGCAGATCGTTAACTAAACGAGAGAAAAGCTTTTGCACTACGAGGAAGGAAATGCCAGCGTTAGTGTTCTTTTTAAAATAATAACATCATTACCTGCTGGGTAAAAAGTTTAACGTGGTTAAGGAATTTTCGCTACCCGGAGGGACAGATTGCCCGTTGGCAGGAGTATTTCTAGGGGTATGCTTTTGAGTGCTACCCTCGGCCAGGAAAACAGCACGGGAACGCAGATGCCATCTCTCGAAGACCAACCCGTGATCATAGGAATTGTCCTTCTTGCACCATACAACACGTGGCACTGATCAGTCTGCAGAACAGAACAGAAGGCTGGGGTGAGTTGCAAAAGGATGATCCCAAGCTGACGTTGATCTATGAAAGAATGTCAGTGAGTGGAAATAGACCGACGGGCGAAGGGCTTACCGGCTGTAGTTGGGTAACCCGATGCTTGTGGGCCCTTCGGGAACCGCTGGTGATGGCAGATGGCATCTTGTACATACAGTATGGACCCACTTATACTAGACGTATTGTCGTTCCTCAGACAGAAGTGGCCAAGGTGCTAGAGAACCTTCACCAAAAATTGGGAAACGCGGGACAAAATAAAATGTATGGAGCAGCACGGGCGAGGTTTTGGTTGTCTCATCAGCGGAGAGATGTCGCCAATTTTTGTCGTAGTTGTTCGACGTGTACTAGGCTTGAAAACCCAATTGCGCGCTATAGAGCACCGTTACAACCAATACAGACTGGATACCCAAATGAGATCGTTGGCGTCGACCTAACGGGACCGCAACCTGAGACATGCCAAGGAAAAAGGTACATAATCGTAATGGTAGATCACTTCACAAAATAGGCTGAAGTTGTACCGTTGTCGGCGATTAATGCCCCTTCGGTTGCCAAGGCGATTTTTAGCAATTGAATCTGTAATTGGGCTGCTCCGGGACAATTACATTCAGATAAAGGTTCCAATTTTGAGAGTGCTAACATGCATAACTGTGTGGGCTCATGAAGATAGATAAAACACGAATAACCTCTTACCACCCGGAAGGAAACGAGCTGGTCGAGCGCACCAACCGCACACTAAAGGACTTGACGAAAAAATTTGCAGAGGATGTTCAACAATGGGATGATGCGCTCCCACAGTGCTTCCTGGCGTATTGGAGTACTGTTCACTCTTCCACCACCAAACGCTGAGTTTTATGTGAACTGGCAGAGAGCTTCGACTCCCATCGGATTTGCAAACACCTTATCTTGGGAGACTCTCTCCTCTGATCACCGAGTAAGTCATATCCCTGCGGGACACCATTGTCAGAAGTCACGAATTAGCTCGCCGGCATTTAAATGCAGCTCGATGTCAAAAGGAATACAATGACAAGAAAGCTGATGGAGCCACTCTGCTAGTTGGAGCAAAAGTTTATCTACATACACACGTCCCATCCCTCGGAATACCTGCTAAATTGCATCGCGAATGGAAAGATCATTTAGTTGTCGAACGAGTGCTCAGTGATACAATGTGTTAAATTCGAAGCACAGATAATTGTCAAAAACCCATGATCGTACACTTCAATCGACTAAAACCGGCCGAGACTTTAACGAAAGCAGAGAAATGAGAAGAGGTACCAGAGATAGGAGCAGAGGTATAGATCTGGAACGACGTACCAGGGGCACCGGGACGCAGTCTAATTAAAGAGGGTGTGGTATAGCGGGAAATCGAAATCAGCACGACGTACGCCATTTTGTTTCGGTTGTTTTACCTGCTATTTTTCCATTTCTCATAGAGCATACTGTCAACGTCGTGCCAATTGATCAAACACTAGAAGACTCCCGTAAAGGAGACCAATCAGTATGTATCCGTTGGTTCCCTAATCTGTTTGTTAGGTGTCACGTGTTACATAAACACTGAAAACCCGAAATCTGTTTTCCGCCCTCTCGCTTGCCTGTTACACGGGGCAGGGCTAACCTTGTAAAATTTAACTTAACGTAACTGCCCAGTCTTTTAACCGAAGTTTGGATATTATGAGGACCATTCTTTTAGAGACACGATTTTCAGCTGCTTTTTCGTAACCACGGAACTTTTCTTTCTCATTGTCCCTTTTTTGCGTTGTTCACATAACTGGTGTTTTATATTGTTATTAGTTGTGCATGGGTTGTATTACCCTACATTATGTAAACTGATCGTGCTCACCCGAACGTGTTCTTCACAAGTGCATTGGGAAATATACCGCTATTAGTAAAAGTGAGGACATCCACATCTGGAGCAATAAACTTATGTGATCACACTAATTGGACAAGGTTTCTACCTCGGTTGCCTGTGTTGGAAGACCGGTCCAGGCTTCAGGCTCCCTTAACGAAGGACACGTTCACTCGGAGATTATGATTAACCTGCATCATGTCGGTGTACGATGAGTATGTTTAATTGTTTCTGTCTGCTGCACACAGTTAGAAGTGCCCCCAGTTCTTAAGTGCTGTGGGGGTCAAAGAGTTAAACTGTCAGAAGAACAGTACTGAGCAGAATAGGTAGGATAGTCACGTAATGTATGGGCAGCAGACTGTTTTGTTGTGCCACGCTGACACCATAACAAGACACTAAATATTTTGGTTTTTCACAACTCCAAGACGGGATATTGAGCTATTGGTCATCTCTGAGACTTTTTAGGATGTGGAAGGATCTTTTACTGTTTCTTGATAAGGAAGTATTTGGTTGCGCCTTCGGACTCTCTGTTTACATTGAAGTTAGAACCAATGGCCGCGATGTTGTTTGTTAAACCTGCAGGGTTTATATTAAATCAGCTCACGTTAGCCGTTGGCGGCACTGAAGCGTAAACGCATTTCGCCATCTTTTGGGAGTATCTAAGATACACTTTGAGTAGATTTGTCCATTTTCAGTCAACGGCATCTAGTTACTTCGTAACTATGCTCGTAGCTGGTAATGGAGACAAGTCCCGTTTAAACTAAACCCAGAGTACACTGTTCCTTGAGGAACCCACGGAGCATTTTCTCAGGCAATGTTCATTTGACTGTATGGTCCGATATTTTTGGGGGTGTTTTGGCCTCCAACCTGACTATCACTACAGTTCCAAGAAAGAGAAGTAAATCAGAGGTCAGTGTTCACGGTGTCGCACGTCAGTAGCGCACAATGATAAAACTTGGAACTTGTTTCAAGTTACTGACACTAGTGTAGTGACCTGGCGATAACCCCGGTCTGCCTGCTGTACGATGTGTAAAATCCTTCCTACAATCTCAGCTCACATTGTACATAGGATCTTAAGGATCTTTGCCTGCCGTCTGCATGACGCATGCGATCGCGTTTGTTTGTTTGTGTGCTTGTCGGCCTATGCGCGTCAAGGACGGCATACACACTCTTCTGGCTTGCTCGCGCGCTCAGCGGTCGAATCCTTAGCCTCCCTAGCTACTTTGCGTATCGTTTAGCGCTGGTCGAGACTACTTGTAATTATCGTATAATATATTTTCGGTCTTCATGGTTATAGGTATTTTCATTTCATACCTGCGAAAGTGTTAGTTTACTGCGCGTACGCACTAAACTGGCAAGCCCACAAATTGTTTAAGTTTTTAATAATAATAATAATAATGGTATATTTCTCAACGCGTCTGTGGGAAACACGCTCAGAAAAGCGTGATCAGTATACACATGGTAACGTGAAACGCATACCGTACTCAAAATTGTTAATTGTACAATACACCAATTATGCAAATAAAATTGCAAAACGGACATAATAATAAAGGAAAATGTTAGTTTATGAAGAAGCATTTAGCTCATTCGCTTCTTAAACGATAGTTCTCAAAATTTTTGATGTTCGATAAAAAATGCTGAGTGGTTACATCAATTTTTGCTTCACAAGGTTAACGTTGGCCTTATGTTCCAGGTCGTGCCAGGAAAAAGATTTTTCAGGATGGAGAAACTGAACAGTCGAAGAATTTCCCTATTATTTGATGTAGACGGTTCCGGAAAATTATGTAGAAATTTTTGTAAAGATGAAGAATGATAGAAGGGTCCCAATTTTTGCGGAAAAATGGACGATCTTTGGGACTGGAATTCGTTATTTCCTCAAAATTGACGGATTTTCACAGACCTCGCGAATTGTCCAACCATTACGGGATTTTGATTGTCCGGACGTTATGGAATGTTGTCTCGCGTTAGAATTTTTTGTGGAATCGAGAATGAAAGGCAAAATTACGTGATAAGCAGGAGAACGTGAAATGATCATGTGGAGTATGACGAACAATGGAACCTGATATTTTTTGACCAAATTTTCACCAAATTTCACAGGTATATTTCGTTTTTCTGACATATTTATCACTATTTTAACATTTAAATATTTTATTTAATCCCCGTTGCCCTCGAAACTTTGCACGAACAGATTTTTAATTCGCCAGACGTTTTCGTCAGTGCTCTTTCAGTCCCGATCGCCCCTTTTAGGGAGAACAATCTTCGAAGCTGGTTTGCACCGCTGGAAGCCACTTTTGCGTTGAGAAACATCACCAAGGAACTAACGAAGTTCCACCATGTGGTTGCTGCTCTTCCGCCTCATGTCATAGACGAGGTGGACGACAGTTAGGAGCATCCAGACTCAGTTAACCAATAAGAGCTGCTCAGAGAGGCCATTATCATGCGCATCGGCCTTTCAGACCGTCAGCACATTGCCCAGCTGCCGAGTTCCACCGAGTTAGGTGACCAGAAGCCTTCACACTTTCTACGCAACATGCAACGCCTTGCAGGTCCAACTCAGCCCGAGGAGTCCTTATTGGGATATGCAGAATGTCTTTAGTGCCACTCCGCAAGCGGCCCTATCGCAATGGGCCGACACCGCCGATCACATCTGGAAGACACACGGAGAACAGGTCTCCCAAGTATCTGCGCCAGCGCCGGAATCACAGGCACTCCTGACCGACCGTGTGAACAAACTCACACGTCAGATCCAGGCGCTCAGCACTCGAAGCTCGCACCCGCACTCAATCTCACATAAACCTAACAGAAGAGCCTCCAAGTCGATTTTTAAGAGGAGACGAGTGCCTACAGGGTGTGTCAACACAGACCACTGCTGGTACCACCAGCAGTTCGGTAACCGTGCTCGAATCTGCCGCAGTCCCTGTTCCTTCTCCAAAAAAGGATCAGGAAAATTAGCCGGCCAGTGCGGCGACCGACGTTGCCGGCTCCTGAAGTCGCCTGGTTTTAATTCGAGACCACTTGTCGGGAGTTCGCTACCTCGTCAACACTGGTGTAGAGATCAGCGTCCTCCCACCGGATTCTTGCGAACGACTCACGCAGGCACAGTCGATTTTACGTGCAGCGAGCGGTACGCCTATTACCGTGTATGGCCAGCGTTTGCGTACATTGAGCTTAGGCCTTCGCCGCATGTTTTCATGGTTTTTCACCGTTGCTGACGTCCAAATTCCAATCAGTGACATCGACTTTCTGGAGCACTTCGACCTGCTAGTCCAAGCACAACACCGTCATCTAGTCGACTGCAAAACGAACTTGCTTGTTACCGGGGCTTTGACCAACACGGTTCTAATCAGTTCCGTGTATCGCCCGACCATCAAGAATATTTATGCTTCTCTTGTCGAAGAATTCCCTACCGCATTCAGACAACCAACCTCGCTTCCACCGGTGACTGGTGCAACGCAATATAACATCGTCACCATTGGCTCACCGGTGCTCGCTAAAGCCCGTCGTTTAACACCGGATAAGCTGAAGATAGCGCGCGCCAATTTCAAACACATGCTCGAGCTTGGCATCATCCGTCCGTCGGATAGCCCCTGGGCTTCGTCTTTCTATATGGTGCCGAAAACGTCAGGAGACTGTCGCCCATGTGGAGATTATCGCGCGCTTAACAAGGCCACGGGAGCGTACAGGTACCCAATTCCGCATATTCAGGACATCACGGCTAGCCTGAAAGACACCCGTGTGTTCTCGAAGATCGATCTGGTTCGTGCCTACCACCAGATCCCCGTTGCCGCAGACGACGTCGCTAAAAGAGCGGTTATTACACCATTCAGCCCGTTCGGATTTCTGCGCACGTCGTTTGGTCCCCGGAACGCCGCTCAAACGTTTCAGTGGTTCATCACCGATGTCTCAAGAGGCTTGAACTTTGTCCATTCCTACATGGACGATCTTTTGGTGGCAAGCACCTCCGAAGAAGGGCACCAGAATCATCTGCGATTGCTCTTCAAACGACTTGCAACGTATAGCGTCACTGTGAGTGCGGATAAATGAGTTTTCGGCCAAGCAGCAGTCAAGTTCTTAGGACACCATGTCGGTGAATGCGGCATCCGGCCGCTGACCGACAGGGTACGAGCGATTCGCGAATTCCCACGCCCTTCAACGCTCGCCGCTGTCCGTTGTTTCAACGGCACGGCTAACTATTACCGCCGTTTTATTCCGCATTGCGCGCAACTTATGCAGCCTATGACCGATCTATACCGTGGCCGTTCCAACGGCAACGTCGAGCCGTCAGAAGCAGCCGTCGACTCGTTCAATCGCACCAAAGACGCGCTAGCCGACGCAGTGACGCTGCACCATTTCGACGCTAAAGCCACCACTAGCATTGCAGTAGATGCTTCCCACATAGCTGTTGGAACCGTACTCCAACAGTTCGTCAAGGGAACCTGGAGACCGCTTTCGCTTTTCTTCAGGCGCCTGTTACCCGCCGAGGTGAGATACAGTACGCTCGGTCGTGAGTTACGAAGTATCTACTCGGCCGATCGTCACTTTCTGTATGAACTCAAAGGCCGCCAATTTATGATCTTCACTTATCACAAACCGTTGGTATACGCCTTCTGCAATGGTTCCGTACGCCATTCAACCCCGCGAGGTAAGCCACCTGAATTTCATTTCGCAATTCTCAACAGACGTACGACACGTCTCCGGCAGTGACAACGTTGTGGCTGATGCCCTGTCACGCGTGTCAGCACTTGCTGGTCGACGCAAAACGTGTGGAGAACGATCTTTACGCTTCCTGCCAGCATTCGTCATTGCGTCTCGCGAATCCTTCTCTACCGACAGCATCGGGAACGATTTTGTGCGACACCTCTGCTGGACAACCTCGTCCAGTCGTACCTTCAGCCTTACGGCGTCGCGTGTTTGATAGGCTACACAACATTGCCCACCCTAGCATCCGGGCCACGACCAAACTTGTTTCCGATAGATAGCCCGGTTTGCAAAAGGATCTTCGCACATGGGCACGATCTTGCCTGGCTTGTCAACAAGCTAAGGTACACCGACATGTGTTGGCCCCGATAGGCCGATACCCTTCGATTACCTCTCGACTCGCGCATCTTCACATCGATATTGTAAGTCCTTTGCCACCTTTAAATGGCATAGCCGATGTCTTGAATATGGTAGACCGCTTCCCGCGATGACCAGAGGCCGTTCATATACCGGACATCCGCTCGGAGACCATAACACGCGCATTCGTTGAGCGTTGAGTAGCATCTCACGGTTGCCCGGCCACGGTTACAACCGACTGAGGTCCCCAGCACGGAAGTGGTTCTTTTGCGGAAACGTTAACTGCGCTTGGGTGTCATCGGACACGGATACGGCATATCATCCGACTGCGAACGGCATGGTCTAACGCTTTCATCGACAACTTAAAGCAGCCATAGCCGTCATCGAAGCAATCCGTTGGGCAGTCTCTTCCATTGGTTTTACTTGCATCCGCGAGGCTCTCAAGGCCGACCTTCACGTTTCCAGTGCCGAACTTCTCTACGGTCAACCGCTGCTTCTTCCTGGCGATTACTTCTCGTTCAATACAGACATACTTCGCTAGGATGCTTCCTACGCCAAGCAGCTTGCTTCGCACATGCGCCACCTCCGCGTCACGGACACACGAGAACGAAGCTGCAGGGTGTTTGTTCCCAAAAACTTCCACGACTGCACACACGTGTTTGCTCGCGTGGATGGTTCACGAGCAACCTTACGAAGGTCCATTCAAGGTACGTCAACGGAAGGACCGCTTCTACGTACTCGAGCGCCAGGGTATTCGGGACACGGCTAGCATTGACCACCTGAGGCCTGCCTATTTTGAAAGGACTGAGGACGCCTTCAGTGCTCCTCCGCAGTCCGCGACCAGGCATTCAACCACCTCTGAACAGCCTTGTCCGAGCGTATCGTCATCTGCGGACACAACATGGCCGAGAACGCCGGCACCCGTCGTAACACGTTCGGGTCGTAGAGTGCATTGGCCCAACCGTCTGGTAGATGACTAGGATTCGTTAGGTCCTGTTTTGTTTCAGAACCAGGGGAAACCAAAAAAAGTCGCAAAAGCTTCTGAGAACCCAAAAAATCGCAAACTATTTTTGAAAACAAAAAAAGCGTTTTGATACAAGTCCGCGTATTTTTGTTCGCCAGGTAAATAAGGTAGCCTACTAAATCGTCCTGCTACCATTGATTGGGTGACCGTGAACATCCTACCGCAGAAAAGCCACCAAACCCTCACGTGCTCTCCCTCCTGATTTACTAGAATTACAGAGAGCAATTGATCAACTTCGCAACGGGAAGTCTGCAGGTGAAGATGGATTGCCAGGCGAGATCCTGAAGAATGGCTGGCCGGCGATGGAACGTGCACTGCCCCAGTTGGTTCAGTCCATCTGGGAGCAAGAGGTGATGCCACAGGATTTCAAGGATGCTGTGAAGTACATTTTTGGCAATTGTGTAGTTCGCCGGTATGGTGTTTCAAGGCCGAAACGAGTTGGAAACGGCCATTTAGGCGCGAAAAGATATTTTTCAAATTTTTCGTGAAATATTAAAATGCATATTACGGGACAAATATATAGATTTCTTCCAGTATACTAGTGGTGTTGCAATGGAAAAATCAGGCGTACCTAAAAATCGCCCATATTCGCACTTTTGTTGAAAAAATGTCGCCATTGTTTTCGATAAAAGCATAATAATGTTGACTTTCCTAATCGATTTCGCGTTCTGAAACTGCTTCCATTGAAATTTTTGTGTTGGAATACATCTTTCCATCTCACAGAAACGCTCAAGTTCCCGCGGTTTTGGAGATATAATAGAATTTTTAATTTTCGACCACGTTGTGTTCACATCGCATTGTACACGAAATATCACAGTAATTCCTAATGAGAACTATGTCACCATGGTTGTTGCTTAGTTACACATCAGAATTATATATTCAACCTGTTTCCCCGATAGTATTTGCGATGGAAAACCAAGTTCACTTGTTCAGTTTAAGTTACAATTCGTTTGTATTCTATTCAATAGTCGATCACTAATGGTCGCATCGTTTGCAACCATAAACAATTCGTTAACTGCTTAATTTCTTGCTCCATTGTTTCGTGTAATTTGATCGAAATTTGCCGTTTGATTGGCCTCTCTGAGCCGTGTTATTCAGCAACACATCTGTGCCACCTTGTGATATTCTCACCTTCCACTTCTCCTGATTGGTGTACATGATTCATTTGTGGTCACACATTCTGCTTCTTCCATCATACCTTTCACACCGATTTTCCTATAGACGTTTGTGCGTCGGTGTGTACCGAAGATTTCAACGTTTCTGAATGGTGTACATGGTCCTTTTGGGTACACCCACATCGTCATATGCCTTTCCATATGCACCATGTACAAAAATCCCAGGCTGGGATATATGGGCGGCCAGAAAATAAGATAACAAACTGGCAGCCGTCAGTGAAGTCTGCAGTCGGTGGAAAGATAGACCAACAGTCATCTGAATCACAAACATCCACAGCTCGAAGATAGAGGGGTTGTAGCTGAAACGGTAGAAGTGGGAATCAATGTTTTCGTCAGATAAATAACGAGCATTAAAGTTGGTCATCATCCGTCGGATAAGTGAGCATTGACTAGCGTAACTATGGCCAGCTACCTTAAAGCATGATCAATAAGCAATAAACAAAACAAAACGCACGTTTTCAATGATATGGTGGGACGTGTTATGCATGTTTACATCACACCGTAGGTAGAAACGATCAGGTGATAACGTAGGCCGTTTTCCATCGGATATACTATCGGGGAAACAGGTTGAATATATAATTCTGATGTGTAACTAAGCAACAACCATGGCGACATAGTTCTCATTAGGAATTACTGTGATATTTCGTGTACAATGCGATGTGAACACAACGTGGTCGAAAATTAAAAATTCTATTATATCTCCAAAACCGCGGGAACTTGAGCGTTTCTGTGAGATGGAAAGATGTATTCCAACACAAAAATTTCAATGGAAGCAGTTTCAGAACGCGAAATCGATTAGGAAAGTCAACATTATTATGCTTTTATCGAAAAAAATGGTGACATTTTTTCAACAAAAGTGCGAATATGGGCGATTTTTAGGTACGCCTGATTTTTCCATTGCAACGCCACTAGTATACTGGAAGAAATCTATATATTTGTCCCGTAATATGCATTTTAATATTTCATGAAAAATTTGAAAAATATCTTTACGCGCCTAAATGGCCGTTTCCAACTCGTTTCGGCCTTGAAACACCATACCGGCGAAATACACAATTGCCCATTTTTTCAAAGGTAGGAGTAACAAACAATGTCCCGACAGCTATTGGGCCATCAGTCTGCTGAGCTTTTCAGGTAAGATGCTTGCCAGAATTCTTCTGAACCGGCTGAATACGGATGTTTTAGAGGCTATTGGTCCTGAGGAGCAATGTGGATTGCGGGCGAGTCGGAATACGATCGACGTGGCGTTCGGTGCTTGACAGCTTCACGAGAAATTCCGGAAACACAACCAGCCCCTGTATGCCCTCTCCGTAGACTTCACCAAGGCGTTCGATTCCGTGATCCGCCAGGTGCTGTGGACTGTGCTTGGTAAGTTTGGATATCCAGGTAAGTTCGTCAACTTGATTAGATTGTTGCATCTGGGCATGAGGGCGAAGGTGCAATCGCGTGGATCTACCTCTGATGATTTTGACATTGTCACTGGCGTGAAGCAGGGTTGTGTCCTGTCTTCCTCCCTATTTAATGTGTATTTGACTGCCATGATAACAGTTGCTTTCCAGGACTCTGGGGAGGACGGTGTTGAGGCTGAGTACCGGACGGATGGGCGCCTACTGAATATTCGACGTTTCGGCGCCCCAACCCGGTTACATGCCTCAACGATGTGCATGCTTCTGTTCGCAGATGACAGCGCGCTGTTTGCACCTAGCGGGGACAAACTACAGCGACTGGCCACGGCTTTCGCGACCGCAGCACCCATGTTTGGATTGGATATCAACACAGGTAATACATTTTCTCTCTTTCAGCCTTCTCCAGACAGAGGTGTTGTCTATGCACCTTCACCCCAAATTCGCATCAATGGAGATGTTGTTGACAGTTGAACAGATTGCTGCTACTTTGGCAGCAATCTGTCCACCGATCTGCCCGTGGACCCTGAGTTGAGAGCTCGTGTGGCAAAGGCTAATACTACTTTCGGACGTCTTGAAAGACATGTCTGGAAGAACCACAGTCTAGAGCCGAGCACTAAGCTCTTCGTCTACCGCTCAATGGTGCTGTCTATACTGCTGTATGGCAGTGAAACGTGGACATTGTATCGGCGGAACGTGCGTTGTCTCAGCCGCTTTCATTTGCAATGTCTAAGACGCATCTTGGGTATTCGGTGGTCGGACATGTTTCCCAACACTGAGGTGCTGCGGCGAGCGGACATGAACGGGATGTAAGCCTTGCTGATGTTGAATCGGCTTTGTTGGCTGGGTCACGTCCGTCGGATGGGCGATGACCGTATCCCGAAGCAGGTGCTGTATGGACAACTGAGATCAGGTAAGCGAAGTCCTGGTGGCCCAAAGCTTAGATTCCAGGATGCTGTGCAGGTAAGTCTTTCACGTTGTAAAATTGATTTTAGATGCTGGGAAGGCTTACCGTTGAACCGGACTGCTTGGAGGAATACGATTCGGACGGGCGTCCGCGAGTTCAACCAGCAGTTATTGCGCGGCCGGGAACCAAAGAGCGCGGTACGCAAAGGAACTATCGGTGTCATAGGTCGTGGTGACATGACTATATGGCACTGCGATGTGTGCGGCCGCGAATGCGCTGGCCGTTTGGGATTAGCTGGTCTCCAGCATACTCAAAGTGCACCGTCGGCGAAGAGTCAACGAGTACTTTAGGCTCAGGTAGGTCATATCAGTTTATCCATTCTACTTCTGTTAACTATTGCATCGACCGAGACCATCGTCATTTGGCAACTAATCCGGTCCTCTTTTCAGAAACTTGGGTGTCTGTGATCTTCTGCCTATTCTTTTCTTGGGCTTCGTTGATGTATTGAATGATGAATCGTCTGTCTGATCTCTACTTAGTTCAACTTTGACTTTTGTTTTTTAACTTGATCCTCTTCGGAATGCACTAACATGCACTCGTATACTGAAATGCTTCTTATATTACATATCACACATCTTTTTACTTAGTGTGGATCCTGCCATTGCAGTCTCTCTCACTGTTTATTTTCCGAGAGATAAGGGTTTCATTTCCGTGCCAGCCATTCCATTGGCTAACCAGCATTGGCCGACTGGACACAAAGGCCGCACTCACACACCTACTGGTCTTACTCCTCCGGGTTTGCACCGGATACATGGTGTGTGAGTGGAACCGCAAGTGGTGCATTGCGAGCTACTTGGGGTGATTGTTTAAAGGGCAGGCGTCCTTTGGCTTCAGTCGCTGTGACAGGCTAATCCACTTCGGATGCCGCCAACCAAACCACGGATGTTTCAAAGCAAGATGTTTATCGCGCTTGGCAGTCTGTCACTGCAAAAACATGAAGTAGTTAGAGAGAAACTTCAGGAAATTTACCCTGCGTAGCGGTATATAAATAGCCGACAAAGCTGTTCGTCAGGCGTGAGGCTGACTATCCGAGAAGCAGTGCGTTGGAGCCTATGGTAAAAAAGATTTAAACCATGCGCAACAAAAGTGGATAGAGGCAAACAAACTGGCGAAGCGAATGTACACGGCTTACAAGTTCATGCACAAAAACTGGCATGGAGTGTGCGAGTTAAAAAATTTCTGGTCGGTAGAAAATGATTCCATGCCTAACTGAATAACGAGACTGAATTATCAGATGAAATATCGTAGTGAATGCTAACGTAAAAACAGAAGAAAATGTAGTATTTCTGAAGATGTTAACTGATTTCTCTGTTACTCATGATTACCATTAATTGATCGTTTGCTTGAAACGAACGAGACTGCTTTCCAAGGAACAAATCGGTCACTCAACTCCTGTACTCCGGTGGGTTTTTTGCGTTATTGTTTGCACGTTTTTCTTGAGGATAATCCTCGTCGTTGGATGTTTTATGGGCTAGAATCAATGACCGTCCTCTTTTCCAAGGAAATTAGAAGTGTACCGTTTGCTTTCTACCTGACTCTGGCCAGTTTCTGTTCCGATTGTGCGCAGAAATGGAAGAGAAACAGATTACAGAAAGCACAGCTTGTGAACGAAGCCAGTTTGCCAAAAGGGACCGCTGAAACATCCAGAAAAGTATTTTCAACCGACAAAAATCTTACAAACAAAGAATTCACTTCTCATCTGAGAGGTGACAGTGAGCCACTCAAACCTGAGAAAGCCCTGTTCGTTGTAAACAAGCGGACGACAACTGCACAGTCTTAAATAACAAACAAATTCATTCAAGTTTATATCGCATGACAACAAACAAGAGTTCAACAAGACAGTGGAAAACGCTTAAGTGCATAATATAATCCCTATGGATTTCTTCCCATGCTATCAGGTAGAAAATAAGGAAAAAGTAAGTCCGTGGTAAGTATCTCAGTCATCATTGTTCATGGTAAATCAGACAACTTTACAATTACCCCAAAACCGGACTTGCAAATTCAACGCCATCATTCATACTCCGCCTTCCACCTTCGAAATAACGCGCAGAACCCTCGTGGGATCATCAGGACTGTCGGCGTTCAACGAAGTCGGATTACTGGCATCCCAGAAATTCTCCCACGAGACGTTTGACCAATTTATACTGGACATGAGGCGATTTCCTCAGACATGTCAAAGTAATCCACTGCTGCATTATTTCATTGTATATGAAGAAACGCCGGCGTTCATCGTCGACCTGGACGCTTCTGCAACCCCCGGCCAGACTGCAGCCACTAATGTGGCAGACAACACAACCGACCTTTCTTCACCCTCAGTCGACCAACCGGGCGCATCAACATCAACCCCTCCAAAATTCTTTGGCGAAGTCTTCTTATATCCCCGTCCACCACTCCCGAAGCGTCCGCGCCAAATCATGACAGATTTTGACGACCCACAACTAAGACCCAGCACCAGATTACTTAAAATGACGCCACAACCCTGCAACCCGGAAATTGACAACTCGGAGTTGTCTACGGACGTTTGCGGTGATCGTAGAAGGTACGTATCTCCATCCGAAGATCAAAGCATAGACAACTGGATTCAGTGCGAGCACTGCCCCAAATGGAGTGCGTATACGTCCCCATTTTCGCGGAGGATTTGTTCTGCACACGCTATTAGCATTACTTCGAGAGGGCTACCCGTTCAACGCTTGGCATGACGGATGACACGTGAGTTGACCCTCGTAAACCCGGTATTTTCTTTATTTTCACAAGTCAATCCTGTGGGATCCCCTGCCACTCTCAGTTACCACTAATGATGTGGTGGTTGTCTCCACGGATGACTCCGGACTGGCCTGCATGTGTGCCGAGAGCCTATCTACCGCCCTTGGTACAAGTTTTTGTGCGATAGTGTTAAGTTGGGGATGACCGTCTGTCACCAGCTTAGCCTACCTATTGTTCATGACGTGCTGGAACACACTGCCGACTCGTTCCGCGGCTGTCCACAGGTGAATGCGACCGTCAAAGTCAAGCCGCTTGATTGAACGATGGGTAGCCTCTACAAAATTGTTGTCTCGTGTTCCAAATGTCGGAGACATTGGAGAGTGGCTGTTACACCACTTGCCGGCACGCGGAATCATCCGCTATTGCAAGTAGTTGAAGAACGCCTGGTCCAGTTGCTGGATTTCGTGCAAGGAGGTGGAGAATTCCTCCGTACTCCTGGTGTGCATAGCCCTGTAAAAGTGTTGCAGAACGGTGAGATCGAGACGCGATTAAAATGATTAAAGTGAATACGATGAGACTCACCTGCTGGTTAACGTTCTTTTGAAGGTGCACTCGGCCCAATAATTGCCGTACTAGTGGTAGTTCCTGAGAACTCGCTGCCTGGTTGGCGGCGCTATGGTCCATTATCGTCGTCCAAGTGTTTATTGGCCCCGTGTATTTGGTGAAGACGCGGAGGAACGGGGCAATGGCTTCGGTTGATTCGTTCGCCAGCCATCCGAAGCAGATCGGCAGTCCCATTCCGCAAGCATCAATTACAACAAGGACGAACAGGTAGTACCTGTCCGAACAGCTTCGGTACGTGGCGTCTATTTTCATGAATTTGGGGTAGCACCAGTACATAGTTCGCTGCTCGGATGTCATGAGGAAGGGTTGAGAAACGCGGTTCTCGGCATCTAGAACGCAGCGGGTATGGCCTGATACGGACAGTTTGCTAGCCAGTTCTAATAGATACAACGGAGAGCTTCTTTGGGCCATGTATTTGGCACGCAAGTTACATATGTCCCTAGTGGACGTGTTCTTGTCTAACCCACTCCGTATATAACTGCACAGCATGAATAAGTGTAACATGCAAACCGACTATTTTTACTCGGGTTTTCCGTTGCACTTACGGACCAACTTTGGGGCAATGTAGAGACACCAGGGGACAACGTTCTTCCGAAATAGGGGGTTCCAGCAACAATCCTGAAAAAGGAAACAACAAGAACAAGCATGGGCCAAAGGCCCAGTAAGCCGTGCACACGACTTACACAAACGATGACTAGTACGGCGTCGACAGCACAGCAGCACACTTCGTCACCAATTCAAATTCAACTAGTGCGCGCCTGCTGGCAGTATTTTCTTAATTTCCTCTTTGCTGATACGCCGGCGATATGGCTCCATTTGAACAGCGATGACGTCCACCGGGTGATTATGTGCAGCCTCTGCTCTGGCCACCCGTAAAATCCCTCTGCTCCGGTTGACGTTCAGGAACGACCGGCATCCCACTTGCCCATGCGGTTTTGTGCGAACACCGCGGCTGGAACGTAGCGGTTGGCCCCTCCCAATGCATGTGAACACTCGTCGGCTTATCTCGCCCTTGTTTGTTGTTGTGGTGCATATGCGATAGCACGCTCCGGTGACCTGCTGAAATTGACGGAAGTCGGCTTCAAACAGGTAGACTGACCCGAAAGGTTTTTGGTTTGTACCCGACACAAAGCATTGCCTGAAAATAGCGGTTAAGTCATTGGTAAACGATGTAACGCACCGCGCTGCCGTGATGTTGGCGCCACTTTTGTTTTCGATTGTGTAATTCGTGTGCATGTCTTACTGGGCCTTTGGCCCACGCTTGTTTCTATTGCCTTCTTTCACAGTATTGTCGTTGGAACCCTCACTTCAGAAGAACTCTGTCCCCCGGCGTCTCCACGTTGCTCAAAGTTGGATTACGAGTGTAACGGATACACGAAGCCAGAACGTCTGGCTTGCCTGTTACATAATTGGCGACCATGCCAGGGACTTCAGGACCAAACAAGTCAGAAGACTCAGAAGGACCATCATTTTCCGGGAAATTACTCAATTCTATCATCGCTTTGTTATCATTGGTCATCGAAGGAGGACACATTAAAACCCAATCGACACCCACACCGCCTGCGCCGGAAAAGTTTCGTGTTGGTGACAACTTCAGCCGCTGGGAGTTTCAAGCAAAGAAGTACGTTTTCCTTTTTACACAGGCGGAGAGGGCTCGTGTCCTTGCCACGCTGCTGGATGGGGAAGCGCTGGATATCGCGATAGAAGAAGGCATCCTGCAATGTGACATTATTGATGGGACGTTTCGACGATTACGTGCGTGTTTTACCACTGGCCCCCACCGACTGGAAGTCTGCCGCCAATTCCATGGACGAATTCAACATCCCGGGGAGAAACTTGCAGCTTTTATCCGAGAACTACGGCGCTTATGTGCCGGGGGTTTTACGGATGACACCCCAGAAGTCCGGGAACAACATATCCCCCAACATGCTGTGGAGGGTATCAAAAACCCGAACACATGTCGTGCTCTCCTCACTGCGGCTCCCACGTCCATTCAAGAAGCTTTAGATCGGGCGGACGCTACTGAGTAAGTCAATGGGGTTCTTGAAAGAGACCAGCAGTACCGAACGAGGGAGATTGCACCGGTACAGTACAGGCCACTGGCTCGCCCACAAGCGTTCAATTGCCAGGGGCGCTACGGGCCACAGTGGATGCAATGGCCACCCTACCAAAAACTCCATTGTTATAATTGTTCACTCTGTGGAAAACTGGTGCACCGGTGTGGTCATAACCGAGGTGAGTCCGCTACCCGTTCTTCATCCAAGTTGATATATCCGCCTCTTTTACTGAATAATAGTTATGTACGCTCGCTTACTATCTCTGGGTTGTTGTGGTCTGCACCATCCGTTTCACTCGTAGGTACTGGAGTTTCCTGTTGCTTAATAAATAAACACAGTGTACCGAGACAGGTTTTACCACAGCAAGAGTCGGGCGTCCGGTAGTTGCTGCTAACGGTACCGACATTAAATCAGTCGGTTGGCTGAATGTCCCTATTACCTTGGGTGAAAAAGTACGTGAACACCCGATGTTGGTAGTTGACAATCTTCCCTGGGATGCCATTTTGGAAATTGATTTCCTGACTACACTACAGGGTAGGGTAAACATACCAATTGGGACATCAGAATGCAACACCGGGACCATCCCATTTTGTAACTCTGCCCGCCAAAGCATGGGTGTCATGGCTACTGCCGTAAAACACTTGCTGTCATCAGAACCCTGCTTACTGTTAGCACCCCTAATGCCAGTTTCAGAGTCAACACTTACGGAATTCCAAGATGTGTTCGCGTGGAAGGAAGGTGAGACTGGCGGGACCAACATAATACAATACCGAATGGATACAGGCGATGCTAATCCAATCCGGTTGCCACCACGCCGAGTGCCCATTCATTACCAGGCCGTACTGGAGAAGATGATTAGTGAAATGTTGGCTAGCGGAATAATACGTCTCTCTCAGTCCCCTTGGGCTGCTTCAATTGTTCTAGTAAAAAAGCACGATGGGACACTTCGGTCATGTGTTGATTGTAGGAAATTGGATGCTGTTACGCGAAAGGATTCATTCCCATTACCCAGAATTGATGACACGTTTGATGCCCTTGCTGGGTCTGCGTGGTTCAGCACCCTCGACCTAGCATTTGGATACTGGCTAGTAGAACTACATCCGGAGGACCGGCGCAAATCGGCCTTTGCTATTCCTCCCGGATTGTATGAATTCCAAACGATGCCGTTCGGACTGACTAATGCACCCACCACCTTCTAGCGATTGATGCATACGGCACTGCGTGGGTTGATACCGGATAAATGCCTCGTGTACTTAGATGGCATCATTGTGCATGGACCTACCACTGAGGAACACCTGGCCAATGTACGGTTAACTCTAAAAAATGTTTCCAGACGTTGGGTTAAAGCTGAAACCGACCAAGTGCACATTTTTCAAACAAGAGTTCAAATATCTAGGACACATTGTCTCCTCTGCCGGGGTGCGGTGTGATCCTGACAAAATCGAGCGTGTACGGTTCTGGCTTGTGCCGAAATCCGTCGATGATGTTCGCAGTTTTCTCGGTTTAGCTCCGTACTACCGGCGATTCCCTTCTAAACAAAGACACTACCTTTGTTTGGTCAACTGATCAAGAGAAATCCTTTAACCGGTTGCGGGAAATACCCTATAGAGCACCCGTTCTGATATTTCCGGACACATCTACTGGCGCGGGTTGCTTCATGTTAGATACTGATGCTAGCGATACGGCAATTGGAGCTGTTCTGTCTCAGCGAACCCCAGATGGGTTGGAACCTTTTATTGCTTAAGCTAGCAGAAGCCTCACTAAACGCGAAAAAGACTACTGCACGACGCATAAAGGAATATTAGCCCTGGTGCACTCCGTCAGACAATTCAGACATTACCTTGTTGGGCGTCGGTTTCTCGTGCGCACAGACCACCAATCATTCTGTGGCTGCAAAACCTCCGGGATCCAGAAGGTCAGATTGCACGATGGCAAGAGTACCTTCAGAACTATGATTTCGAATGTCAACATCGCCCCGGGAAGCGACACGCGAATGCCGATGCAATGTCACGAAGACCATACAAAGATCACGTGGAATGTCCATCCTGCACAGCTGATTTTCTTTCAGCTATAACGCTAAAGGCATCGGAGACGCAAGAGTTGGCACAAATGCAATCCGAAGACCTGGATCTACATCCAGTCGACCAATGTCTGCTACAAGGTCGAAGTCGACCATCTAAACAAGAGGTCGCCGGAGCCAGCTGGGAAACGCGTTGTCTGTGGGCCCTTTGGTCGAACCTAGTAATGCAAGAAAATGTGCCGTATTTCTAAGATGGTCCAGCCTATCTCCGACGAATTGTGGCACTCATATTCACGGCCACGACCGACTTGCGTCGGTTGCATGAAGAACTCGGTCATTCCGGTCAAAATACGACCGAAGAGGCGGCAAGACAATGGTTCTGGTGGCCACACATAAGACGAGATGCAGCATTGTACTGTCTTGTGTGTACGGAATGTGCACAATTCAAGAGCCCGAATCAGCTCCCTCGTGCGCCACTTCAATCTATGACAGCAGGTTTTCCGAATGAGATGACTGGAGTAGATATTATCTGACCTTTGCCAGATACAGCGAGAGGGAACCGTTACGTGCTAGTCATGGTTGACTATTTCACTAAGTGGTGTGAAGCGGTTCCCATCCCAGCTACAGACGCTTGGACGATTGCTAAAACGATGTTCAACAAGTGGATTTCACGCTGGGGCACGCCCTATCAGCCACATTCCGACCGAGGATCCAACTTTGGGAGCATGCTGATGCGAGAAATGCGTCACATCCTGAACATTAAGAAGTTCCGCACCACAGCATACCATCCGGAGGGAAACGGTCTTGTTGAGCGCACCAACAGTACGTTGAAAACTTGTTTAAAGCTTATCTCAATCTTGAGGACACGCGCAATTGGGACATTGCACTACCTCGCTGCCTCCTAGCGTACCGGGCCACTGTCTGTGCGTCGACGGGCCAAACACCTCACTTCATGGTGTCGGGTCGGGAACTTCGACTGGTGTCAGATACGCTCCTTCCAACTGACCACCATGAGCCCCTACTAACCACGAAATATATTCACCAAATGCAGTCAAGCCTCGTGCGTGGTCACCAGCTTGCAAGATCACATCCCCAAGCAGCTCAACGTCATCAGAAGGCTTACTTTGACGGAAGAGTTCATGGGGCCCAATACCAACCGGGAGACGAAGTGTGGCTGTATGACGCTGTACCACCCCCAGGCATTTTGTCTAAACTACATAAGCACTGGAAAGGCTCGTACATCATTGATGAAGTACTTACTCACGTAACCTACCGCATCAAACAGCCGGCAATACCCGGATGGTCATCTGTAGTCCAGTTTAACTGACTGAACAGGGCGATGACTGCAACTGGAGGTGCTGGGGACAGCTCTTACGAACAAGGGGAGTCTTGTAACAGCAACGATGTCAATCAAACTGCGCGCATAACAACGTGTGCCTTTTCCCCTCTCCCTTCCAGGTTTTGCGGCAGCCACGTACCTAAGCCAAGCGAAAGAAGCAACAGCGGAGGAGAACAATGATTAACTGTAAGATGCTTGTTTTGTCGACTTGTACACACCATTTTTTATCATCACGTTGCCGTGCTTCTGTTTTGCATGTTTTGCTGATTAAACGCTTCATACGAATTAGTGTGCTCAATTGAGTGGTTGTGAATAAGGCTTCCAACTCACCAGTTCTGTGACTAACTTTCGTACTATCCATTTCAGCACGTGGGCATTCCGTCCCTTGCAGCGCGGATAACCCGAAATTTGGTTCAAATTTCCTCGCTGTCATTGTCTTTTCATATTTTTGTCCTATTGGTACTTTGTGCATAATAAATTTACATACACTTAGTGTTATTCGCTGTCGAATAACATACCAATTTCGTTATGTATCAAATTATCTGGTTAACAGTATTTATATCCGTTTTATATTGTACCGTTTAACGCACTTATTGGCCAAGTATCTGTGCAGATATCTGCTCGGTTCCATTATTTCCCAGCTTTACGTTCTACTCCCTTCGCCTACTGTTCATGTAACGTTAATACATCCGTTTTCCTTCACAATGACACGCACGAGATCCAGCAGCATCAGTGGATCAGAAGTATCGAGTGCCTGTGGTCGTTTCGGCTGTCGCAAGACAGTTCAAAACGGTATGCAGTGCCGGACATGCCTACAGTGGTACCGCTTAAAGTGTATCGGCCTGAAGCAGGACCAGTACACTCTGCTAGCTTCGTCGAAAACGCCGTTTATTTGCATGAGCTGCCTATTTCATAAAGCCTACACTTCGTCCGAGGCTGCATCCGTTCCGCTACCCGCCACCACCAGTGAGCAGAAACGTGACACGCCAAAGTGTAGTTGCAAGACGTCTAAAAACGCCAATGCAGTGCACATGGACATAGTTGAAAAAGCTCTGATAGAAACACAATCGGCTCTATCTGACATGAAGTCAGAGCTGAACTCACTGAACGAGTATACTGCGCTCGCCCTTCCGGGTATGGCCGTTGCTTGTAAGGCAGTGGCCTTGTCCACAGCACAAAATGAGGGGGCCGCGACAAACCTAAGGGACAAGGCACTCCGGGAGAGGAGGCTTGTTTTGTGGGGACGATTCCCGACCACACTCTCCCAGGTGAACAAGCAAGAGCGGTGTTAAACACCGCATTCTCTTCAGAACTAACAACCTCAGTTTCGGCCAACAGACTTCGCTCAAAAGCTACCAAGAAGTCACTTGGACTTCTTGTGACGTTACCAGTGAGGGTCAGCACGGGGGAAGTACTGGACAAGACGGTTAAGTTAAAAAAAGTCATGCTAATTTAAAGGGAGTCTCACTAGATCACTCATTGCAGGAGTGGCAGAAGCGCTCTTAGCTTCAGAAAACAAGATCACGCATCAAGGCTGACCCCAAATTTCAAGCCAACGTAAAGGTCCTTATTCCCATTCTTAAGAAGGG
>JTDE01004682.1:46287-58906 GCA_014338405.1 Paragonimus skrjabini miyazakii | reverse complement strand
TTGAGGATTGTCTCCGATACTCACAAGATGCCGACGTGGAACTCATACGTGGCGGAACGCTAACTGATCATCATGCTAACGAAAATGTGTTGCTGTCTGACACTTTCCAAGCAGCACAAACAATGCTGGACGCTATTTAGCACTATGCCAAATACTTCTGAATGCGTTTTGCAGCCTAAAAGTGCAAAGTGCTTCTGCAAGATTGCTGTGATTACGTAGATTTAATGTTGGATAATAAAATCATGGAGGTTGTTGACTGATTTTTATATTTGGGAAGCTGTATCAGCCGCGGTGGCGGAGGTGTAGGGAATAAAACAAAAGCGCGTACCTCTGATGATAGGGCGGTGTTCGGTAATCTGGGGTACCTTTGGCGACAGAGGTATCTAGGGTCAAACGGTCGCGTAAATAAGGCGACAGTAAGGGTGATAATACTTTACGGCCATGAAATATGACCATTCCAAGTGAAAGACGTGATTTATCTTCACCTATTTGACCATATATGTCTGCGTTCGCTCGCTGGTATCGCATGGCGCCAGCGAGTAAGCAACGAGGAGGTGGCGTAGAGAAATAGGGTCGTTCACCAAAGGATTGTCCACTGTAGGTCCGGCTCGTCTGTCAGACTGGGGATCTCGCTACTCACAGAGTCGATAGCAGGAGACATTAGGTGAGATGACGGTTAAGCGAGATAAGTGGCATGAATGTTGTTCTTGTTTGACCGAGTTTTCTATGAATTGATTGCACTTAATGACACGAGGCAGTGAAATCCGTAAGGAAACCGTCTTGCTGATGAAGTCTTACTTTTACCTACAGCTCGGCTGTTTGTTTGCACGGTGTAGGTAACTTGGTGTCAAATGATTGAATATAGACGAATCTGTTTTTAGTAGTTAGGTCTTTTCCGCTCCTCCTCCTGTTTTGTCCTTCTCCCTTTCCTGTACAGGGTGTGGTTTTTCTTAATTTGTGTTTGTATAACAGTTAATCATCAATGATAACCACTAAAGTATTGGTTTCTATAATGGTAATATGACATCTCGCGCAAGGTCGACCAGTGTTACTTACACAATATTTCAATGAAATTTTGTGAACGTTTTCTAAGTGGATTTGAAGGCGATCACCTTTAGTCAGTAAAATCCGGTGCCTGTCTTTCGTGACAATTTTATACAGACCATTGAGGAGTTCACTCAAACATCCATCGTTTTGCAGGTGTTCATTATGTTGTATTTGATCATTAAATATACTTGTTCCCGGTCGTTTCATGAAACATTCCTTTTCGAAGATTTCATAACGAAATCCTATTCAGTGTATGCCCTTTAGTGCACTATGCACGGTGTTTGATTTGTTAACAATGTGATACCGGATCAATAGCCTACTTTAAGGTTGTTTGAGTGTCTATATTCAACACCCTCAACACTGAACTAAACGTTGTTTCGATTGTCACTATTTTGAGAAGCAATATCTTTCCGGTAAATTGACACAAACGGCACTCGTGCCTATCTCGAAAGTAACTTTGATTATGGTCTGTCGTAACCGACTGGATAAAAGGGAATTATTATGGGAAATTTGGTTGTCAACACAAAGTAGCACAAGAAGGTTGAAATGTTCGGTAAATCTTGAACTAGTGCAGCGTGTTGCTGTGTTTAAAATCCGATTACAAAATTAATTTCAAAATGTCGTAGACTACTGTCTAAACGTTTTGACCCAACTTTTACCCACCGACATAATGGTAAAGTTTGTGGCTCAATTGAACACTGGCGAAGAGTAAAATTTTCCTACCAGCCATGCCGGTGACTTTACATACTGATTTACCTATTGTGTGTGCTTGGCTCATTCAATAGAGATCGGGTCTTGTTAACGTGCCTCCTCAACGCAACAAATCTAGCCAGGATAACGGTCAACATACATGGGTGCATCCGATAACATTCGAGCGCCTGTTGTGCTGACCATCTGGGATTGTCCTTTTGTCTATCACTGTAACATGTGTTTCGTCCCTTTAACATGCTGCTACTCAGGTATAATTGAAGCTTCCAAACCTGGAGACTGAATCCGGTAGATATTCTGATAAACCCTATAACTACCGTGATCTATTTGGATGGGACACAAATATTAATCAGTTCTACCGCACGCAGTTAAACTAATTGGAACGTAACCAACCTCGCTTGATTTGACCTGTAGTGTGGCCGGAGTGGCTATTCTGTTTTCATCGGTGCTTGTGACTGCCGTTTGTCTTTTGGGCGGGTTTTGATGACGTATGCTGAATCCGCCTAGCCAGTTATCCCATTTCTTGTGGCAACTAAAACGTGTCTGTTGATTTAGACACATATTCCATTAATATGTGACGGATATTGTGGGATCGCAATAGGTTAGCCTTGTTGTATGCAGAGTCGAGACATCTACTGGCGAATATTCCTTAAAGCATTTTGAATCGGGCAATCGAAAGTTAATGTGTACGACTTACGGTCAAACAGATTTATCTGCTTATTACAAAGGACTTGCTGCAGCCCAGGTGATGGTAAAGTGGGCGTTCTGGTTCCACGATGCAAATGAAGACGCGGGAGTGACATGCAACCAGTTTTTCACTTACTCAGTTATGACCATTGTTACGGTGCCTGGTTTCTATTAATAGGTTAACCGGAGCAAGTAGAATTGAATAGTAACTTGACGCAGCTGTTTCACACCAATGCAACAAACAGCGTTTAACACTCACATAAACATTTGTTAATGCTTAGATGGTATCCATCCACGGTTTGTTCTCCGGAAGACGTCAAACGTTAACTCATGGTTATGGTTTTCTTGTTGGTTTGTACTGTGGACATATGCTTATTGGCATGGGCCTGCTATATATTCTTCTTTGTTTAAGTCAGGATGCGTTCCGTGATCCGAATTATCAGCTGACCTCTTGTCATGTCAAGGTTGTTTACCTGGTAATTGAATTAAAATAAGTGAGCTATGTAAGGTCTTGCGAAATATACAAATGAGAGTTTTGTGGATTGAGGTGTACTTGAGAAAACATCAGCAGCAACTTATGTTCGCAGTATGGCAGCTTTTAACCATCGTGGCACAACACAAATAATGTCATCTTTGCAACGCAGTTACGAAGGGGGTTTTAATTCTAAGACCGAAGTTATCAGCTTTTCTGAAGCGTTTTCTCCTGAGGGCTTCGTGTTCACTAACTGTGAGTCGGTTAACTTGATTAACCTCGGTTAACTCTGGATTGTTCCCCGAATGCCGCTGTTTCTGACTGCTGAACACGTTTTCGTTAATCATGTTTTTTGATCGCACTAATCGTTGTGGTGGTGGTGGTGGTGGTGAGGTGTTGATCATTTGAAATAACTGTTAGTTCGACGCTTGGAGATGCTTGTTATGAAATTCAAACAGTTCTCATCACAGTACTCACTGTTTAGAATCATCCCTTTGCTGAAAGACCACCGTGTATATAGAACAACTGGAGTACATAATCAGGTATTATTCTTTTGATTTGATATGAAGCGAACAATCACAGTACACTTCATCCTGGTTAATGTTTGATGTACCCTTCAAGATGATAAGAATGCCCACTCAGTCATTCATTGAGAAAAGAATTCCATGTATACAAAATAGCTATTAGTTGACGATGAAAATCGTCTGACTTACGCCATACTTCCGTGTAAACATTTGATCATACATCCACAGTGGTAGCTGATGTTCTATGGGTCGCAACGTGCATTCAGGTTACCTTGATTTCTCAGTTTACTCTCCTTTTACCATGTCTGCTGTTTTGTGTCACAATAGTGACTGTGTCTGTCAAATTTAATTATTCGTATATAGATAACTTAATGACACATTTTCCCGCAGTTTTACCTGCATTTTAATTGATGTAAATTTACCGCCTTAAAGTTGCCCAGGCCTGACGACAGTTTCAATTGTCTTGTGAACAATCGAATTTACAATGAAACATGGTTTATAATATGGCACACAATTTGCCTCGTAAATGGAAACGTCCTATTTACTGTTTCACAGCTTTTTTTCTTCAAACAATAGTAGCTAGTTTCAGAAAACATGTATTTTGTGGTGTGCCCAATAATTTTATGGAAATCTTTGTTTCTTCTCACGTAAAACGTTTTGCGAATGCAACTCAGGATTTAAATGCTTCCTTGACGATTGGTGATGATGTGTCCACTCCAGTTCAAAGATATTCGCCGATTGACCTATCGGAAAAATTAACAAATGCCGGACGGAGTGAGTCTTCGGACCTCACTGAAGAAGTTCAGTGCGATCTCATTTCGCACTCAACCTGCCAAACTAATCACCAAACGGATTGTGTTGTTACCAACGGCGACATGAGGCACGTTGTGATTGGTTGTCATCGGGACCGAATGTCTGTTGTCGTGGAAGATAGTGATGAGGACTGGTTTACCGAGCCTAATGCACAATCACCAGTGGAGAACCTTGATCCACTTTTGGTGTGTAATTCTGTAATATCTGACGAATGCTTGTCAGAGAATCCTCATCTTCTGGACGATTTGTCGAAGCAGGCAGATGTACACCTGTCAAGTGTAAGCCAGCTGGTTTGTATGTCTTGAGTGTTGTCTTCATTGGTCAAAATGACGTGTAAAACAATAGAAGTTGATGGTCCCAAATCCTTTCTATCGGTGTTGTGTATGTGTAGTGTCGTGAATTTCACTCAATTTGATATTCGTGCGACAGAACGTTCCCTTTTTATTTTGTGCCAGTTTCATCCTAAGGAATTCCATGATCAAAACGGTAAGCTGAATCTCATTGAATATTAGTTTCACGTTGTCCTACTCGTTTTTGTGCGCTCCCATAGATGTGATTAATCTCCATTATGGGGTTTTGTGCAACAGTATTAAGTCTCAAGCATACGTGGACTCAGTTAATTATCTGAAACGAAGTTTGAACATACCCCTAGTGACTCACAATAGGAAAATCTATTTGGTTATTGTGAATGGAAGTGAGTTATTCTCAGGTGATATTTCGCATGCTTCTCTCGGCTGAATACTTATGGAAGTGTAAATAAAAAATCGTCGAAAAAACTAGTAACAAGTGACGCCATCGAAGAACCTAACTCAAAACCAGGGTAAGCTCCAGATTAACATCAGCAGCTCGTGACTACACAGGGGTGACTTAGTTACTGGTTAACGATACCCCAGTATGTTTCAATAATGACCCCTGGTCGTTCGTAGTCTACACGTAAAAAGGTGAGTTAAATTCGTGAACATGTTCGGTGGTCAACGAATGTTTTCCAGTCGATAATCTATGCTCACACATTTGTGAGTGGACTAATAATTGGGTCTGTTGCCACAGCATACGGAACTTAGGGCTATGTTTCTATATCCGAGTGTCTAACATCCGATTAGTTCAGTACGTGTAAAAATAATCACATCTGCAAGTGACTTGGTGAACACCGTGAAGTAGATTCTTTAAAATTGTTTTATTTGATAGCAAGGGTATTCCGGTCTTTCGGTTAATGATCACTAAAATTGAGATCAAGAAGACTTGCTTGATGAATTTCTTTAACGCCAGGCTTAATGGTCGCATTACATCTTCTCCTGTTCCGATCAAATTTTTCTTAGGTATATCATAATTAACGTTCTGTGTAGCGACTAGCTTCCAGGTTTGTTTGATAAGCCCTTCAACATTCCTGAGTTGAGTGTGAAATTGTCTTACATGTCCGATGTACAAGTTCGTGTTGCATATGTACCGAGGGTTCTGATTGAGGCATGTTGTTATTGGATCAGGAGAGAATTTGCAACTTCTGGTACTGCCCTGTTCACATGGGATTGTGGTACACTTTGTTCTATTTTACACGAAACACTTTAAGGAATGACAATCCATTTTCTGTTAATGTGTTACGTATAGTTTCAGGTGCTTTGAATCCAAGGCATTCGATGCTTGTCGAATGATACTGTAATTCGGCGCTTTGACACACTTTTAATCTACCTATCTCTTGTACAATATCAAGCAATATTTCTTGTGTTTTTTAACTCTGCTTGTCACACAAGTGTCCCATGTAAACTGCTTAATTTGGCCACCTGTTGCGATCTCTTTTTGAAATGAATTTACTATTTCTCTATACATACCCGTTATTTTACGTCATATCACGCGGTTCTGTTTTTGTGAGGCCATCTAACCTCCGGTCATCAGACCTATGTGCCTAACTGTGAATGCGCTTGGCTTTGGTAACTTCTGAGGTTTGGCCACCCTCTCACCATTCATAATTCTACTTTCAAAAAACCAGAGAACTCAAGCAGATTTTTGGTCATAGTCGGTAAAAGTGGTGATGACTTGCGTTTTATTCGTCTAAACAGCCTAGTACCATTAAACTGTCAACAGCTTAAAATATTACCGGTACCGGAGATTCGTATATCGCGGAGTAACTCATCCTGTGCATCATTGTAAAAGTATATTCATTGTATGCTCTCGTTAAATTGGTCACTGTCAACTTAGGGTGTTAAGTTGGTTCCAAACATTCGTTCATGAACTTTTATGCAAGTGGTGGTTTATTTTTCGCAGAAATTTAGAAAGTATTTATCATTTTTAATATACCACCTCCCAACTATCCATCACTATTCTGAACAGAGCACTAAGCTATTGTTTATCAGCGAAATCATTAGTAAACAGTATGAGATTTTGATGGGTACAAATACAATATCACTCATATTTGAACAAGTCGTCCGCTTGCTTTCAATATGAAGCCTTAGTGTAGAGCCTCCCTGTTATTAGAACCCATGAGTAGTGTGTGTCTACCCTTAGGCTGGGCGTAAAACTATGGTCCACATTCACATTAAAACATCATGCTATACGCTGCGCCTTTACTCTCACATTAGTAGCCACGGAATTAACGCATTCAAATGTACAACGATCGTACAGTTGTGCAATAGTCATTCTAACAAGAAGCACATTATAAAGTGAGCTAGTGCTTCTTCATGAAAGTGGGGCTTTTCGTTCTACGAATTCCGATCGATGTGGGTGTCGCATAGTGAGCCAGACAAGGTTACTTTGTCGGAACCATCAAAGTATTCATTCTTTAGTGATTTTTATTCGCGTCCCATCAACGCTGTTCTTAGCATACTAATGTGCCCCCAGCCCCTCAAAAGAGATGCGCACTATAGTTTGGAGCGTATTATGACAGTTTCACAGTCGTCGTACAATGATGTATAAGGAA
Source organism: Paragonimus skrjabini miyazakii (assembly GCA_014338405.1). Taxonomy (NCBI): domain Eukaryota; kingdom Metazoa; phylum Platyhelminthes; class Trematoda; order Plagiorchiida; family Troglotrematidae; genus Paragonimus; species Paragonimus skrjabini miyazakii. Next base: position 51,747 of record JTDE01004682.1, on the reverse strand, counting down.
AAAACCAACTAGTTGACTTCTTATCATCCACTACATTGATGTAGTGCATCACTATGAATACACGTGTGACTGGATACTGTCAGGCTGTCCGGATCTTGACAAGCGTCAGATAACGATGATCCGAACCCAGAAACTGCCGACTAACAGAGAATTATGGCCATTTCTCTTGGCTCAGAATGATGTTAAACAGAACGACAGTTTTTGAGAAATCATGAATGTGTTGCGAGGTCCCAAACGTTGCTCAATAGTGGCCTGATTCTCTTTTCTAGCGAAAAACCCATTAGTGCATATTTAAACGGGTAAATAAATTTAGGTACTCAATTTTCACAACCTGCTGTCTGTCGTTCTCCGCGCACTCATATTTGCAAGAAGTCCACATCTCCCAAAACTCATTGGGTAGGTGTTGATTTGACACGGTTCGGGGAATACTTCTGCCGCCATATTAAGCTTACGGTAGATTCCCTAGTTGGTTATAAATCGGATTTTGATGGACCGATATGTAATGATGTCTAATGAACAGATTTATGTAGTTCAGTTATCCACCCTGTAGTCTATACGTAGTCAGACTGAGCTTGGTCCAACACGATCTCCATATCGCTTCTTTGCCAAGTAAAACTGGGCAGATGCGAAGCTACAAAAAGTAGTTTCTGTATGATCCTGGGGGTGTACCACTCTTTATGGATGCTATCTATCATGAAGACGTACAATCATGTATAACCGTATTTTTGAGCGGGAGTATTTCTTTCTTGAGTTTCTTCCCGAGGGCGGCATTGTTGTATTTCTCCGCATTTGGTTGCGACTGGCTTCCACGTACGTTTGTGTTTTGACCCTTCAGATGAAACAGCAAATTAAAGCAGGTATTAGACAACGTTTACGTTAGTCTGTCCATTACAACCCATAGTTTAATGTTTTCGAAATAATTCAGCCTTGCAATAGATGATTGTCGTTTATAAGCTTTTGCTCGCTCGTTGTTGTCACAGATTTTAATAACTAGGGTTCAGTTTTATGAGTTAAATCAAACAATGCATGCTAGAAACAGTGTTTATAACGTGTCGTTCTGTCGATTGTTGACTTGTTTCGATGCCAGTCAGTTTGCTCCCAGTCCGGACGTGCAAAGGAGCCCAAATTATCATATGTTATCTTTTATGTTTTGCTAAATAGTTTCGGATACAGAGACTATCGACGAGGCTCAAATTGTGCGTGAAATTGATATTGTTCGACCTATGGCAGAACAATGGAGTGAAACGAATTATGTAAGTTTCAGTGTTCTAATATTTTTGTGATCCCGTTAATTTACACTACTCTTCCGTCTGTCAGTCAATACAGATGTGTGAACAGTTCACGAAAGTACAGCTCAGCGTTTCATCTTAAATTGTAGATCTGTGATCGAAAACGGGATGTTTTTATTATAGGCGGTATGGGTACTTTGTTCATATTTGTCTTGTTCCCTGTAAATACGAAGCAGATTAGAGCCTACCGCTTGCATACTTAAATTTTTGAGACGACGGTTGCAGTTGTTTTTATTCTGTCTTTTTGTAGTTTTCTTCCTATGAATACATTTGCATTATGGCTGTTGTATCAGAAGGTGTATCAGTATTCTCACTCTGGTTAACTTGTGAGTGTTACGTCCCTCTGCATCTGGCTGTCGTCGAATTTTTTGTCTGTCAGGAAAATTAGGGTCAATAATTACTGAGTACATGTTATCTGGTGGCCTGAAAGTACAATGGTTGTTGTATAAGGAATTCTAATGAAGCACGGGAATGAAAACTGTAAGTTTTGTTTGTCGTCTTGCTCTCGTTTGTACGTGCTTGTTACGTATAACAGTCACCATATTTCTTGTTTGAGTTCACGCCAATAAGTTGCTCAATTGTTAGTATACTCACTCGGATCTTTTAACATGATGAATGTATCAGCTGTATCTGATTTCAAAATGGTTTAGTTGTTGTAGCGGAATATTGTTTACGCGTTCAGATATCCGATAGCTTTCTTTTCAATCGCTCCACAAGGAGGCGAACTACTTATACTGATCGTCCCGTTCAAATGCCGTGATCAATTGCTTTCTGATCTACCCTATCACAACAGAGGCAGTGCGATCAAACAGCAAACGACTGATTAGGCTGATTTAACTTCTGTCTGTTTACTGATAATCAGAGCGTGAAACACACTGTTATGATCTAACCTCAGGGGATTAGTCACATAAGCACTTGCCCTGTCTGGTGGATCACCAATGTTTCCTGAATAATCAGGAAGATTAATCTGATGCGTCCACCAGGGACTACTGCCACCGTGTATGAAACGAAAATCTAAACATCTAAGAACTTTAACTGACACAATGCTGAAGGATCGCATGTTCATGTGCCAACCATACTTATTCTGCAGCATTTACACAAATTTATAGAGTCAGTTGTTAAATGATGTTTGAATGTAAGCACAATGGAATATTGATAACCGTTTCATTTTTTGTCTTCAACCCAATTTCACGTTGCAAAACACTGTAATCAGGTAAAATACCTTAAACTAGTGTGAATGGTTTGTATGGTTGACACTTGTCTTCAAATTTCCTAAACCGATTCATTTTGGCAGGCAACTGTTCTCCGACAATATCCCAGTCGTCGATTACTCAAATCAAAACACGGGTTGGGTGTAAAGAGTGCGGTTAATAATCGATTGCCCACCGATGATGTGTGTGGACAAGTAAGTCGTTAATTTTTTGTATGTTTACAATAATGACGGTTAAGTTGTGGTGAGGTTTAAGATTTTTTAATATGGACGTCAAAAACGGCTGCTACCGATGTTTGCTTTGAAGTGGCAACTCTGATATGGGTAGGAAATCTGCAATTTTTGGAAGTGGAAGAAGCCGTGTGTTCAGACTGCCGTGTTCAGTTACTTTCTCGCATTATGCTTCTCCCATACCATGGTAACCACAGTCTTTCTACGAACACTGCATGACGACTACATTTCTCAACATTTTCAATTTTCTGTTCTCACACAGTATTATTGCATCTGCCATCCGAACCAAGGCTTATTACCCGGGATGAACATTTCATTTGTGTCCTTCGGAGTATTTCAAACTGATATAGTTTCATGTTAATTGATCTGTAGAAAAAGACGAAAACTGCAACCCATCTTCACCGTGCGTCAAGTCCTGTTTTCTTCTGTTTTAGCTAGAATAAACTGAGATAAGCCCGATATATAGAGAACCTTATAAGTCCAGATTGAGATTCAGATGGAACGATAATGTTAAACTTGTCTGCTTGTTTATTTTTACCAGTGATCCCTGCTGGATCATCAACAAGAGCCAGAAATTGTTACATTGTCCTAATTATACAGTAGTCCAACTGCGGACCAGTAAGTGATGCCCACCAGACCGACACTGCGGTTCCGGTCTTAGTAGTTACAAGATAAACATAAAATAGGTTGGTGCAATGGTGACAGTGAGTGAGATTGGGTACGTTCAGTATGATAGGCAACGGTGTACGGTACAAATGAACAGAGGAGCAAAATGAAGAAGTATAGGATATTAGACGCATAGAAGTCTCCGTTGGTTTACACAAGCATTAAATCCACTGCGACGAAATTCAAGTGTTCGGCGATATATCGGGAGAGACGAGATGTCACCCTCACATGCTCCGACTGAGCTTTGTTCAACCTCAACCGATGCTCACGGGAGTCGGCAGCCGTAACGGTATAAAATACCGGGCGAGGGCCTGATCTGTGTGACAAGTTCGTGTACGGTAGATATGGATCAGATCTCCTGTAGTTGCCGGCAAACTGTTAAACACTTACCCAGTATAACCCGTTACATGGTCTCAGACACACAACACGCTCCAGTACGCCTTTCTCGCACTACGCCTTACGAGTTTTCCGGACACAGTGGTCAAAGTACGGCCTAACACACGCGGCACATAGCTACTGGAAGATACTACCCGGAAGGTGTACTGACCATCAAATCGGTTTTTAGATATGTAGGTGTAAATGTTCCGTATCAACGGAAAACCGTGTCGATACTCCATTGACCAAGCGAGACACGGTCGGATCTGAAACGGCGAATCAGAGACACCTATGGCAACATAGACGTATTTCCCTGAAACTTAAGGGTCGCGTATATCAGACAACAGTGAGGGCTGTATTACTTTATGTCAGCGAAACCTGGCTGCTCAGGGTAGATAACGTGAACCGCCTCCAGGTAATCTACCACCGATGTCTGCGTTCGATCGCTCGTATCAGGTGGCACCAGCGAGCAAGCAACGAGGAGGTTAGGCAGCGGGTGTTTGGTATTGATTATCAAACGAGTTCTTCTGCTCAGTCACTACATTTGCACAGACTTAGATGGTTAAGGCACGTACTAAGGATGCCAGCTAGTCGTTTGCCACACCGAGCACTATTTGCCCACGCTGCGGCCGACTGGCGTAAGGTGCGAGGTGGACAGTGATAACGGGGCGCAGACAGATGAAATCGTTCACGAAGATGTTGGTCACTATAGATCGGGTTCATCTCCCAGGCTGGGGCCCTCCCGAATCACAGAGGCGATGGCTCGAGGCGTTAGGTGAGATGGCGGCTAACCGAGCTCAGTGGCGTGAATGTTGTCGTTGTTTGTCCGAGTTGTCTGTGAAGTGAGTGCACTTAATAACGCGGGGCAGTGAAAGCTGCAAGGAAGCTGATAACATCTTACTTTCACTTACAGCTCGGTGGTTTGCTTGCAAAATGTAGGCGCCTTGATATTGTATGTTTGAATATAGACGTAGCTATTTTTAGTAATTAGGTCCAATTCCTTTCTCCTTCTCTTTTTTTATTCATTTCTCATATAGGTTTTCTTCCTTTTTCTTTTCTTCCTTCGTGGTTGTGTGGCAGTTAAGCATCAGTGTGAACCACTGATGTATTGCTGTCTATGATGATGATTGTGACGATGGATCTGAATAGTGTTCTTCTTTGTTTTATCTTTCCGCTCGTCAACCTTATGCTCCATTAAGACCACATTTGTCCCCCTCAGAGCTTTAGTGGAGATGGCACGGTGTATGTTTAGACCAGCAGCGTTCGTCCATCGAATCGAAACACCCATTCACCCGGCAACTGGTTGGTTCTTAAAACATCACTGTTGCCATTTATAAGCTCTACAGTTCTTAAGAGAACCATCTGGTTTTGCTTACCCTTAGTTCTATTTCTTGTTGGCCGATTACATCAGTACTTGTGGTGGCTGAGTAAAGGTTTCTGGAAGGATCAATGTCATGGGCATCACTCGTAGTCATACTACAGAAGTTATGGGGAGAATGAGAATGAATCACTTGTTCTGGCTTATGCGAAGGCATATCTAAATGTTGATATGTTTACGACGAGATTAGTTTTCACACGTTAAGGCTTACTGATGACGGATGTTCTGGAACGTTCTCAACAAATGTGGATACAGTTGTAGCGCTATACTGCAAAGGCATTTCTCCTTGAGAGCGTGCATGCTTTTCATGG
>JTDE01004682.1:28986-46187 GCA_014338405.1 Paragonimus skrjabini miyazakii | reverse complement strand
TTGGTACGAGAAGAACATTCGTATTTAGTAAATTGTATCACATCTAACAACAACGGAGAATTTGCTGTAAGATCTTGAGTACACTTACGGCACCTCGCCATGTAATGCACAACCTTTGGCTTAATAAAAAAGAATAGTCTAGGGAATGAACACGAACTGTTAAATCTCGGCAAATTTGGCTTTCGTTATAATACTCCTCCTCTACACTCGACACTTAGACTGGGTGTTGTCACGTAGTTAGCTACCGAGTCGAGAAAATCAGTACAGTGGTCTGAGCGGCACTAAGCAATCTTGATTGATTATATAGACACTGCCCTTTTTATGGAGAACCAACGTTATCACTTGCTGTTGGGTGGCAAGCGTGTTTCACTTTAACTAGCGCGTTCGTTATTAAGTTCCACGATCTTGACTTACGCACTTCGATTGTTTCAATCCGGCACGCGTTCAGGCAACTCGTTTTAGCCACCACCTCTAACAAACAAATTGGATGTGGCTGTTGATCGACCTTACTGGTTGGTTGACGCCGACTGACCACAGTCCCGTTTACAGTAGTCTGAGCGTGAGCTCTCATTAGTTGAACTTTCTCCAATCATTAAACCGGTTCAGTTCAGTTTCATTGCAAATGTCTAACCTGTCCCCATTAGGGTGTGTTGTTTGTGGGAGGAGACACTGACCTGTGCATAGTTACCTTTGTCCCCAATAACCTGGTGACAACATCATCATAGACAGCAATACATCAGTAGTTCACACTGATGCACGGTTGCTATACAGCCGTACACTGTACAGGAAAAGGGGAAGGACGAAACAAAAGGGGAGCGGAAGAGACCTAACTACTAAAAATAGCTTCGTCTGCATTCAAACATTCGACATCAAGGTACCTACACCTTGTAGACAAACAACCGAGCTATAAGTGAAAGTAACACGTCGTCAACGAGGCAGTTTCCTTGTGGCTTCCACTTCCCCACGTCACTAAGTGCATTCACTTCATAGGTAACTGGGCCAAACAATGACAACATTCACACTACTGAACCCCATTAGCCGCCACCTCACCTAATGTCTCTGCAATGTCCCCAGCCTAGGAGACGAATCCGTTGGTGAACGACTCCATTTCTTTACTTCACGTCATCACCTGTCCACCTCGCACCTTACGCCAGTCGGCCGCAGCGTGGGCAAATAGTGCTCGGTGTGGCAAACGACTAGCTGGCATCCTTAGTACGTGCCTTCACCATCTAAGTCTGTGCAAATATAGTGACTGGACAAAAGAACCCGTTTGACAATCGATACCAAACATCCGCTGCCTAACCTCCTCGTTGCTTACTCGCTGGTGCCACCCGATACGAGCGATCGAATGCAGACATACGGGATCAAATACCTGAAGAAGTTTCACATCTCCTCCTAGCACCCGTTCCGGAGCCGTAAAATAATACAACGCACACTGTCACCATAAATATGCGACCCTTAAACATCAGAGTTTCGTTTTCTTGTGTCTAGAGCTTCAATGTATATAACAATGGTAAAACTGAACAGACTTGACGTACGCCGCTCCTAATGCTGAAACTTTCACTGTAAGCCGTAGCCTGAGATGAAATATGGGAATAAAGCACCCATGATGTTCGCATACGTAGTATTTACACATGACGCTGCTCCAGAATTTTGCGAACAGTAAAAAATTGTCCAATACATTTCTGCCCATGGCGAATTCCGGCCGCTTCTTTCTAAATGTCTGCCTTCCGAGCTGCAGTGAGTTCTCGGAGTATAATAGATGCTAGAGTTTTAGTAATGACTGGATTCGAGCCAATTTCCTTGTGGTTTTCGTGACAGCCTCAGACTCCTTCTTTGAATATGGGAACAATTAATCGAGTGACACCAACACGGAGGAATTGTCCCGTCGTCCGCACAAGTTGAAACAACTGAGTCAAGGCGTGCATTAACACATTCCCACTTTTTTTTAAAGTGCCCGCGCGAAGCCATTTGGGTACAAACTAAGAACTGAACTGTACAGAGCTAACAGGTTTCATCCATGAATTTCTGAGGGTATGTAAACGACGTCCGCTGCTAATCTTGAATAAATGCTGAAAAGCGAGGCTCCTGCATGTATATTAACCATAGTACCCATACGCGACCTCACCAAAGTTACGGATCTGAGCGTTGATATCTCCGGTCAGAACGACTATATGAGAACCATGTGTCGACCGATGGAGAGCCGTCAAATCCGAATAAAACAGCGACCTTGACGCCGATGTCACTACGGTCTGTTTGGGCGCAAGCAGACAGTGAAAATATTTCTCAATGTTTTTCGTCTAGGGCTGGCCCTAACAGATCCTGCCCAGCGGTCGACACAAAGTCTACTGTTAACGGGAATCCAGTCTATCAATGCGGTTGGGGCCGTCGCGTTAGGGACTATACTTACCGCAGCCTGACCGGTTGCGGCGGCCGCGGAGTCACCCGGCATCAGGTAGACGATCCTTCTGCTGTTAGTTCCAACGAGACTGGACCTTGACGTGGTGTAACGGCTTGCGCATCTCGGTAATCTATTGGGCTAAACTGGACGGTGTGGCGACCACATCGACAAAGTCACTCATACCAGATAGGCCAATAAATAGAGGTCTGACAAACCAGTCTCATGTTCCTCCAGGTTGGAAGTTGAAGGAAGGTTGGCGTAGTTTTGCGAGAAAAAGTATCGGTTCTGGTACACTGACACCCATCCGCTGCCTTGCAGTGCAGACTTTTCAGCCAAAGGCTTTGGTTGAGAACCCTAATCGTTCTCCTGTCTAGGTCTGGGCATCCTGGCAGTATCTCAGCCCTAACACAACCATGAGTAGTCACAACACCGGTAATTCCATACTGCATTGGCTGTCTCGCAGCATAAACCGGGTCGCTCTATCTGCTGCAAACAGCATGGCGGGTAGGCGAAAACATGCTACTACTGTTCCATCCCCCACTGTCCTATCAAATTTAACTCTCAGGCCCCTCCCGACCTCCATTTCAGATTATTACTCTACAGGTCCCACGACAGATGTAGCTAACCGTGGTAACACTGTGCCGGTAAGTTTCGTCTCTTGCCATTCAGCTTGAGGCCTTCCTCGTCCCTTGCTTAGACCTAGAATGCGAATTAATATAGGTACCTTCAACGTTCGCGCTCTAAAACGGATAGGTCAACAGGCCGCTCTTACACGAACGTTAGACTCGTTACATGTCGATGTCTGCTGCACTTCGAAGACTAGAATTTAGGTCAGTAATCAACACGTGGAACCTAGCAACAACCGAACAACACAGTTTTATGAACATCTAGTTTGTTGCTTTCAGATTCACAGTGGCATTACAGATTTTATACGGTCACTGCACACCCTCGGAAGAGAATCCAATAGATGATTTGCAACCATTTCTGTGATCCAGAGTTTAGTCATGGGGTCGAGTTATATTCACTGCAAGTTGCGCATACTGTGGAGGAAAGGGGTTCCATTATCGTCCGTTTCTGTTACTGTTTTCTTGCTCACTCTCTCATTAATTTTGTCCTTTGTTTGCGATCTCCCTTGTAATCGGAACACAAAGTGACACTCTTGACTGTTCTTGCGGTTCTCAGGGTTTGCAACTTGGTTTTAGTGTCGAAGCTAACATCCACGGAGTGGAAGTGTCGGACGCAACAAAACTGTAAGCTATAGGCGATTGCAGATGAATGTATGTGAAAGCAATACGGTAGCAACAAGCCTTGAGGTTAGGTCGACTGCTCTCTTGTCCCTCCAAAGAGGAGCTCGGCATGTGGGACTAGATTAACTCTTGTGGGGGGCGGTGGTGGAATGTTCCCTCATTGTCATAGGTCCATAATGGGGGTCGTGTAAGAGAGACATTGTGTTTGCTCAGTCTATCATTGAACAAAGTTTTTTTTCTAAATTCTTTGAATGCCTCGTTGTCTGTTGTTCCACGCATACTCATTACATGATTGATAATGAAGGCATAGGTGGACATGTTTGGTATGATTCATTTCCAGATCAATAATACATGCAGCTCACGCGTTAGCTTATACATCGTGTGACAACAAGCGGGCTGAAAATGTTGGAAACTACTAAGTGAAGCCTTTAGTTTATAATACGAAGGTTGCTGGCTCGAATCTCGTTCCCACATCCTGTCGTTCTGACGAGTTCAAACGGTAGATTAATTGATTACGCAATGGATTGTAGATTAGAAATGGAGATAACTACATCGATACAAGATTTCAGTATCTCAGTTACTTCAGGAAAGCGTTATAGAAATTGTTCCAAATGTGCATTTATGGTGTTACCAGTTTCTCGCGTAATGCACGATAACTATTTTTTGACTTAAGTATGATCGAACAACCAGAATATAATACGTGCCAAGGTCTGCGTTGTTATGAAGGTTATCATTCGAAATAACCAATGACTTGAAGGTGAGTGTCTTGGCTAAACTATGGAGACATACTTACTCGTGCACGTGATACTCACTTACTCGTTAGTCGTAGATCGTCATGATTATTATTTGGAGAGGGGATTTCCCTTCCAGTAGGACACGGTTAGGGAATAGCAATAAGTTCCGGGATCATTCCGAGCAACATGACGCACCAGAAGATGTCCAATTAGGCAACACTAATTTACAGTTGATTACCTGATGAAAAGAGAGACACGCTGACATGAACAATGGTCCATAAGCTCGTTTTGATAAGACTGTAGTTGACTTGGTGATAATGCAAGCAAACGGATCATACCTGGTTCTTCCGTTTCACGTGCGTTCAGTTTTTCAATATTCATTTGCTTTCAAGCATTCTAAACAAAGTTTTTCGTTTTCATTTTAGAAACACACATCTGAGCGAAACTATTCAATACAAAAGGTAACTTCTTGGGTGGACCAAGTCTCACACACTGATGTAAGTCACAGTTTGTCAGCCGATCTAGCTTTTTACAATCGAATTAGATCGGAAGTCCATTATGAATAAATCGGTCACTTGGCTCCGAATTTTATCCACATAAAGAGATGAACGCTCACCGTGTCTGATCGTAAAGCAACCTTACGTTCTAGTTAATCTGAAACTATCTGATTGCTAACAGAAAATCGTGCTTAAACTTCCATGTTACTGATAGTAGAAAATGCACCGCTTAGAGGATCAGAATCATCAACATATACTGAACGTTTGTTTATTGTAGTAATTTGGAAGATGGTGCAGTAGCCGGAAGATAGTCTTTACACGCAGGTCTTCTCTGTGTTGTAATGATTTTCATTGATTCACGATTAATCTGCTGATTGGAAGGACCAACTTGTTTAGAAAAGTCCTGGGATCGTAAGGGTTTACCTTTTCAGAATTAACTGAACAGCTATCATTATGTGGACCTTTTACCAGACGAAACAATGGCCTCTCGCTTTTTATATTCTTAGTGTTGTGTTCCCCGTTCGGGACATCATTATGCTCTAGCGATTGTGAACCTCTGTTCAGTATAAGGTGATAATCAAAAACGCTTTTCGTAGAAACATCCTATCTTTCTTAAATCACAATCGCGTCCAGTCTGAGCATACGGAAGATGTAATTGGATCACACGCGTGGGTGGCACTCCCTCGTTTGTGTCCTCAGTGACCCCCTGAAATTCGGTCATACCGACAGTACAGTCTATAAATTTGAAGAAAAAACAGAATTTCCCTATAAATTCTTTGTAAATGGTTTGAATTAGTCAAACGCATCGATACGAAGTCAACCAGGGATTCGCAGAAGACTACGGCCAATCAGTGTCGACAAGGTGAGCAGACTGGTATGTCAGCGTGGGAACCAATCAGGACGGCATGCTGCTCTAGCATCGGATTTTGTTATAACGAGTGTCAGATTCAAACAAGTTGTTTAAGTGCGTCACGTGTTAAAACAAACGGGCTACTAGCAAAGTGGAGCCGACTAATGGAAAAACTGAAGCAACAACACCAATTATATTTCTTCATTTTACTGATACGTCTTGTCTATAAAATAACCAATAGAAACCCAATAAATCGAGATTTGCTTTGTGCCACGAAGACTGGTTTTTGCTTTCGTTCCGGGAGACCGTGATTTTCAACATTCTTCATATATAAAGTGTCTGCCACTGCAGTCAAGGGCAATATTCTATCGTTATTTTGGTTCAGACGCTCATGCCGGAAAGCATACATATGTCTCTTTGGGTTTATTAAAGTGAGTTGATTTAGTAGGACCGATGGCATACTGTTCGGATAAAACCAGGAGAAACTGAAAGTGCTGTAGGTGAATTCATCAGATGTGATGATTTTAGTGGTTCACAACATCCGACAGTAGAACCGAAGCGAAATTCTCGATCATTCTTTGGGAATTCAGCTCGTAACAGCATACAGAATTATAATGAACAAAATGCAGCAGTTGTATTTGTTGACCAACAGTCTCGCTCAGTGTGGCTCTGATTTATCCCAAACTACTAGGCATCCTCACTCTCCTTAAAGTCGATTCCGTACCCAGTGTTTCATGGACATTCATCTTCTTTGCTTTGTATTCCATATATAAAGTGCCTGGCTTTTGTGCACACCAAAATTTGATCTGTTGTTAGACCTTTTCAGCTTCTAATAGCGTTGATGTTAGGCACTTTTAGATCATGTTAGTTTTTTGTAAGCACTTCATCACACGATTGTGATGATTGTGATTGTCAATGAACCACCAGTTGTCTGGATCAAGCCATTTAACCTACAATAGGTCAATAGGATTTTTAGTTATCATTGTAATGCTTGTCTTAAAATACTTCAAAGTCTTCCAAGAATACTACGTTAATGCTTCTCTTATGATGGCAATGTTTTGTGCAGGCTAAATGACATAGACGCTGACCTACTACGCCTTGTGTTTAATGTTTTCGAAACTACCGCGTCTGAATACAATCTCTTCGTATTCATAATGTGCAGAGCAATTAGTGGTACTTATTGTTTAATCCTTTCGTCTGCATTTTGTGATTTCATGAGAACAAAAATTTAGCTGACCTAACATGTTTTTCGTCCTTCGTTTCTGCAATAACTTTTGTGCTTTTATGATGTGATATATCAACTAAGACTGAGTACTTTCATGTGAACAAATTATGTAGCTTATCTAATAGTCAGATAATCGTTTCTAGTCTGTCACACTTACTCGTTCGGAAGCACTTTTTACACACAGGCTCTTCTGCGTCGCCCACGTGTTTTCACTGTATGGCACGAGCTACCTGAATCGGTAAGACACTATCCATGTATCAGTCTAATTCCCTAATTACCGCGTAAATGTTAGCTGTTGACATACATTTCAAATGCTTACTCGGGTCTTACACTCTCCATAGAACTCAGTATGAGAGTGACACCCTGCTCATTCATAGTGCTCTTCGGCTTAGTTACACATGATAAGACTCTGATACTGGCGTTGCTAACCTATGTCCATACAGTCAACCGTTTCAAATGGTTTTTGTTTTTTTCCCCTGCAAATATATGCTTGTAAAACTTATTATTGGACCTGAACGCGACAGTCAACTGAACTACGGCCAATCACCAGAGACACTCACGGTACCGTACGATCGATCATGTGCAGCGATTAGCGCAACGAGTTGGTTAATTTATAACTTCAAAGTTTAGCTGTATGCCGAAATTAATTAAGAACTGAGACGATCGGCATACTTCTATCACACATATCAGTGTGTCACAGTCAGTTGTGAATCTGTATTCGTAAGAATGTGGATTCTTCTTTTTCAAGAGATATTTTTGTTCTCTTGTTTTACTCTCATTGATCCATAGTTTGTTACAAAGGAGGAAAGTTCTTCACTTGTGCGTTCCTCTCTCTGTTTTGGTTGGGAAAGATTGTATTGTTGTTGTGTCCAAATAAAAAACTGTATAGAAATGAATAAGGGGAGACTTCAATGAAGCTACTGGTATACACAGAAGTTAACAATGAACACTGAAACGTTCTGTCAAATATACTCATTTATTGGCCTATGGGGCTAGATTAAGGAGCACTTAGGAAACTTGTAGTGTATCTCACGCATATGCTGTTTGAATAAAATTACACAACTCTACCGATTCAACCATGATGACAAATTTGGACAGTACGTCACCACGGTAATAGTCAGCAAAGTTTGATGGTGAATGGGTATGACTGCATTTGTTGACATTGCACTGCAACTTAGTTTCTATTTGCTGCTGATCTAGACAATTCAAATAGCTGTGTAAGATTATCACATCTTCCGAGTACTTTGGAACTTGGTAGAGTTTGTACTGGACAAAATCGGTGATTTTACGACTCTACATAGTTCAAGAACAACAAGAATACACAACGAAAGTCGTAAGATAAATCCTTCCTCACATCTTTCTTGTCTGTTCTGTTTTTGTCTATAAATTTCACTTATTTACCATCCTGTTGCATGATGGATTGTTGTCAGAATCAGTGGTAGCTCAAGCTATAGTACTCCAGGATATGACTAAAGACTGGAAGTGATAATCACGATGATGATCATAATTAACCGTTAAGGCTGCTAAAACTCTTGTAAACCAGAATGAGACGATGAGTATCTGACCATCGTGGTACGGAAGACGTGAACTGTGAGAACGATGGCAGACTGTGAGTCATCACTGAAAGAAGGGTTAGTCACCTGCGGCCGTTACTAAATACAAAGTCAACTATGAAAGAGAACACATTATCAAAAGCTTTCCCAAAGTCTATCACTGTTGTATGATAGATTTAAATATTCGCTTGTTTAGTGACCCAGATAATTTGCTTCAAACTAGTTAGCGGCTCACCACCTCATTTTTTTCACCTAGCTGACACGATGCGATTACTTTTGTCAGTCATTTTGTGTTCGTGACCTGATTTTTTGGGTATGGTTCAACTCGACACTGAGCTGTCATATTGAGGTAGACAGAGGCTAGATTAGGCAATAAATTATAAACGTAGAAGTGCACATTTGTGAACCGACCATTAGTTGAAGTGATTTTGCACAGAAAAATAATGACAAATGCCTATATGAACTGTCCATGGTGTTTCGATTGAGTTGACATGTTTTTGTCATGGCACTGCTCAAGTTTTTTCTGAAAAAACATCTTTCAAGATCTTATTCAAACTTGTTATGTACACCACGAAATATTGACAAACGGAACAAGTTACGCAATCGGTGTGTTTTAGTTTTAGCAGTTTTCAAAAAGGTATAGGAAACGTAGTGTATTGTTAGTGGAAAGTTGGAATCTAGAACATGCTCGGGCAATGACACTCATCTACTGACACTTATAAAGTCGTATGCAAACATGAGTTTCTTTTATTTTTTTAACATGTGTTTATTTTATGTTGTATATATATATATATAGTTATGAAAAGGTTATGTTATTTCGCTTGCTCTATGAGAAAACTTAAAGCGCTACCTATAAAATTGCTATTGTGTCATATATATGTATATGTATATATTTGTGGTGTAGTAAACCTGTTTGTGGAATATGGAAAACAAGCTTGCTTGCTATCCCAGAGTCTATGGTTGTCTTGGTATCGTTTAGAAAATTGTTCCACTTTCATCGACTTCTTAAACAGTTAACAGAAGTTGACCGAAACCTGTTGTTTAGTTCTAGGAATTCACTGTTCCAGATTACTCATTTATGGTTTACTGTTATCGAAGTTGATTTCACTCTGAAACTGATGTTGATACACTGTAAAACATTTTTGGCTTTGACCGATTTACCTACCGACCTACTTAGATAATACGTAGTCATCTGTAAGCGAGAAGCTGTTGCGAACATAAGGACACAATGGACCTAAAATGATTGTCCTTCTATGCAAACTTCTTTACACCGATATATCGATATGTCTTTCATGAGGTTCTCCTGTTCTTCGTCCTCTAAACATTTGTCAACTACTCTAGCAGGTAACGTTTCATAGGCTCCTGTATATTTGCAAGTGTGAGAAAGAGCAGATACACCTGACTTATCGCTTGGGTTGATCAACAAGTAAACATGTGTTAAGCGATTCACAAGTGTAAAGAAAAATTTCTCAAATGAGAAGTGAATGAGAAGAACAACACAGACATGCAATATGTCAACCTCGAGCATTGAAATTCACAGAAATAACGTATCAATATATCCGACAACCCACAACAGGCAGACAAACAACAACAACAACAAAAACTCATAGGCACGCAGTACGACGATACACATACACTTGTAAGCTAGTGGCTAAGAAGAGTGGGACATCAATTGACCTTCGACTAACCAATATACCCTAACATTTTCTGTTTTTATATCAATATTAACACCGAACCCAGTGCTGTGGTAGATCTGTCATAAGCTTTGTCCATTTAACAATGCGTTTCTCACTGATGAATATGGATCGATACCATGACGGTGTCCTTACCAACTGTTTTCGTTTGTCAGTCCGCTGATTACAAACATATAGTGGATGGACCGGTGGAAAATTGTATAGTCCAGGCGGTGCCTTATCGGAATGTGGATCTCAATGTAAGCACAAATTTCGTACTACTTTGAAATATCATATTCAATTTCAACAACATGTATAGTTCGTGAAGCTTTTCAATGGATACTCTTATTTTTATTTGTTACAGTCCAGGACGGTGACAGTTAATGATTATGTTAACATTGATAAACAAAAGCTGCAAGAGAAATCTAGAGACAAAGTGAGTAACTTTTTCGTTCTATCCCTATCCAAAATGACCTCTCCACTGGAACATAGATGATAGCCACTATTTGTATTCTACTTCTCTTTTCTCTAGGATATCCGTCCCAATCAATGTGTTATCTTCGGATGTGTATTTAATAGTGAATGTTAGGTCAGGGCTACCAGCACGGTAATCTGTCACGTAGAACACATCCGGTGATGCAGAGTCAGTCACACAAAGCCATAAGCGCTGTTAATTGAAGTGAATCACAGATGCAAGTAGTAAATAGAACGGTTGTAATCGTTAAGTTTCAAGTGATTACATTGTCATTAAATTACCGAAACTTTGTAAAATGACGGTCATACTACTGAGGTATGCCAACAGGTTCTTCATCTTACTTTGTCCGCTCTTTAACTTATGGGGTATATTTTTCGAAGAATTATGGAAATACCTAGAAACACAACGTCTGAGATGAACGTTTCATTTCATCGAAACAAATTTCAACCAACCAATCGTAAACACGAAAAATATTTGACCTTCACTCATTATAAGTGACCGATATGTCGTTGTAACTTTCATTCTGTCACTCGGACTGCTACCAGTAGAGCAGGAAAACGGGAAGGCATTGGCATATAACAGTGTTGGAGTCGATGTGAACGGAGTTATCGAATGTCTGAACAGATCGAACACGACTGCCAACACATTCCCAGTGAACTCCACTTCACTTTCGCAACCGACCAATCAGTGAGCAGAAAACTTCATGTAAATGGAATTAACGAACGTAGACTTATTCTGCTTCTAAAATATCTTTAAGTTGTTTTGGGTACCGAATCTACACTTGCCTGTACGTTACGCGCAGTTACTCAACTTTATGCTTGGTCTAACTTGTCGAAAACTGATGCATATACCCTTATTCACTTAGACACACAACGGGCACATATGCGACTAAAGTTTACAGGATACAATATAAATTGGAGTTATCCCTGTAACAATTTTTATTTTTTATGATTTTGGTAGTTTTACTGGTTGGGCGCACGAGCGGCGCAACAATATTCCATTCCCCCAAGATATTGGGTAGCTTTTGGATCGTTTAGGAAGGGTTCTTTCCTGAAAGAATACAGAGATACAGGCTTCAGCTTCTTACATCATTTTCAACACACTTGGGGGGACATTTTGACATTTTGCTGTTCACATGCACGGTGAAAATGTTGTCTTCCTACGGTATATTGCGTCGATACTTGTGCCACATGAGCTCTCATGTTAGCTTTTAAATAAAAATGTTGAATAGTTTTAGGACGAAGTCTCCTGACATGAACTTTATACGGAACGTATGTGGCACCATAACAAGAAAATCTTGTTATAGTTGACGACGTTCTCGTCATAAGGTAGAGCGCCCTGTCACAATAATTATGAATCACTAAAAGTATAAAAATTTCCAGCCAGCGGTATGTAAAACAGTTACACCTCACTTTCGAAGGGAAAAGAAAGGCATGTATTTCATCAACCCTTGTAAATTCTGAGCCAGAATATTACCCTCCAACAAGACTTTAGAGGTATTTCACACTCGTTTTTGCATTTCGTGACTACTACTAGTTCAATTTTCGTACTTTGTCAATTGTATGTTCATCTTGTCACGCATTTCTACAGGAATGAAAATTTTTAATTTGGAAGCTGTCCAGGATAATTCAGGAAGTCGGTTTATCGCGTAATTATTTCACGAGATGTAGTCCACTGCAGAATTTGTTATAGTCTGAAAAGTAAGAAAATCACTGGTTGAACGATAAATACTTCTGGCAGCTGTTTATGATGACCCCTATATTATTTACACTATATCAAAAGCGATCATTTGGAGGGTGTCAAATTTGGATCTTGCTGGTTGTTTTTACGTTCAGGATTGCTGGTAATCAGTCAGGAGGTGGCAGGGAATGATGGGCAAAACTGTTGGTACGCTAGTGAAAAACATAGAATGCTTTACTAACCAGAATAGCACGGCTTATCGCAAGACCTCTCAGGAGATGCTTGTGTCTGGCACCCTAGGATCAACTGCGTCCGATAGACTGTGGGTGCTGCGCACTTGGATATTTTCTGGCCTACTTATACTCCTTATGTAGGCAGAAAAGACCGACAGCTATCTCAGCGAGTGGTAAAACATGTTTCGAACGCGTTGAAACAACTCATGACACAACAATCTGAAACCGGTGAATCAGTTACTCGAAGCCCTGCGTCATCGATTGCCAGACACCTCATGATAACAGGTTACCAGATTGATCCACTTAGATCGTTCAAAATATTGTTACATCAAAAGAATCCGAAGCTACTGGCCTTTAACGAAGCCATGTTGATGAGAACTCACCAGCCGGCGCTGTGTTCACAAAAGTGGTTGAAACAACCCATAGGGTTGCCGTGATGGTGACGACATTATGTTTGGTGTGACTGTATGCGTGTCCGTACCCTGTCTATCTCTATTTGTGTGTCATATATAACTCGCATGTTTTACGTTTGCGACTGATGAAAGTAAACGAAATGCTAACATATCGCAACATATGTCTTTTTTACTGCATTGATGGAGATATACTCCCTAGGTTTAGATTATTGCCTAATCCTCTAAAATAATTACCGGGGAGGAATTTGATTACAGTAATTTAGTTACTTATGGAAATAGTCCGTTTGTCGCATGTGAATCGAACTGGAGCAATCCTCAGTTTGTGGTAGATATGATCTTACCCTGTTCACGATTAATGCAAAAATACGTGCCGCTAACGAGCAAGTGTGGGTCAAAGCAAAACTGAAGTCAGACGCTTCATTTCAAAATAGGTCCATTGGTCCGCATATTTGATTGTGAACATCTTTATCATTTTCTAGGATTACTCAACTTAAAACGATATCCGTAATCAATAACTCATAAACAATTATCTGCTGAACACACTTTTGCACCGACTTGGACAAGGAAAGGCCAAATTTAAAACAGTTTTTAATTTTTATTGCTACTTACTAAAAAGTATCCCACCAGTTTCATTTTGCCTTTACCTCTTCAGGTAGAGGTTCCGTTTGATAGCTAGATTTTTAAATGACTGTTAATTTCCTCACGATGACATTGAGTATCTACATCTACTGCTGTCCGTTAAATACCAACATGTTATTTCGAATCATGGTGTGAGGTAACCATTTCATACAAATGACGTGTTCTGCAGCTTTTTTGTAGTCTGGTTTACATTACGTTTGGAAACTGGAAAGATTAGGTCACATCTCACACCACGATAACAAACAGTGGCATAATAATGAGTTTTCGCTGTGCACTAGTATACTACGCATACATTCATCAATTTGCAGTAGTTATGAAAACTATTCATCCAGCCACCACCACTGTCAAGAACGTATGGTTTTTTTTGTAGACTCCAATTCATTCGTCCACATCGGATACAAGAACTACCCAACCTATTCAGTACGTCCATTGCACTAAAGGAAGTGTACCAGTAAGTTGACTTCCGTAAAATGG
Organism: Paragonimus skrjabini miyazakii; assembly: GCA_014338405.1. NCBI lineage: Eukaryota > Metazoa > Platyhelminthes > Trematoda > Plagiorchiida > Troglotrematidae > Paragonimus > Paragonimus skrjabini miyazakii. The sequence continues at coordinate 32,093 of JTDE01004682.1, read as the reverse complement.
AATCAATAAATTAATTGTACTTCATACCTACTTCATGACATGTGCTCTCTTTTTTCGACAGAGTAACACATGGATGAAAACTATGATGTAGAAAACCACTACACTTAAAAATTTGGTGACTATGGAAGACTTTTGGGGAATCATGTTGCTATAGACTACTTCACGATTCTGAACTCTGTTCTGTTGATGTTTACTTGTTATCTGAAGTATGACGCATTGTAAAACCTCCTCAGTTCCATTAAAATATACTGCCTTAACGGATACACTGAATGATATCGATCACGCGTACAGTAAACCGAAACTGCAATTCTCGCGGGAGCATAAGGCACATTATTGATTTACCATATGTTGACTTAACCCGTTTAACTATCACGGAGCGTAAAGGTATATTTTACACCTACTGTTCTGCAGATTTCGTGTTATATTTGTTCGTCGTTTCATCCTATGTTAAAATCACTGATTTTAAGTTCTCTACCAACTACACTCGGTAGCTGCCTGTCTGTTATCGGTGGTCGTGCGGATCTTGCGAGTATACCCAAAGTAAAATGCATCTTTTCTTTGTGTCTGTTTGCAGGTGTGTGGGAGATAAAACGGCGTAAAGCGATTATCGAAAAACATACTCATAAAAATGTTGTGTAAAATAAGCGTTGGCTGATTATTAACACAGTACCTCTCTTGTTGCTGTAGTCACATTCACCTCAGTCCAAACAGCCGGATGTTTTAGACATCTTATATGCGTCTCTTCTCGCTCTGCTCGCCCCAAACAGTTAGCTGTGGTGAACTCACTGATGTGAGCGGTATGTGACATCGACAACTCTTAGGAATAGTCCCGGTATCAAAGCTCTCATTCACGCCGATATTTAAGCCAGTGTAAACGTCAGAACGTCTATAGTCACCACAAGATGGTCGTAGATGACCGTTTTCAAATTTCACATGGTTTGTCGCTTTTGATTATGAGTTAGGACAATTATGTTGTGTTTTTCCCGTCCTCGTGTTTGTTGTCATAACAGTGTCGTCGTTGTTCACTTGGAAGAAGAGTGTAAATTCTCATGTACATATCAATCCTATGTAGGCGCCTTGATGCTGTATGTTTGAATGTAGACGTAGCTATTTTTAATGATTAGGTCTCCTCCCCTCTCCATTTTTCTTCTCTCTTCCTAAACACGGTTTGTTTCTTCTTCTTCATGGTTGTGTGGCAGTCAAACATCAATGTGAACCACTGATGTTTTGCTGTCTATGATGATGATGATGTAAATTTAGGTTCCAGATGTCGTTATGAGTACAACATTTTATTATTTCGAATGTTGGATTAAAACAAGTCACATCGAAACGAGTTGAATATCGACATTCTTGTGTGTGTGACATAGTGATCAACGTGGGTCCGGAATGGTTCAGTTACTGGGGAAATTGGTATAAACTCTACGACTGTTTGCAGAATCGAGAAGCTTTCTTAGTAAGTGTCCGAATACTAATAAGGATTTAGGCAGTATAAAACAACTGGTTTCCGTGATGAATAATTTTGGCATGCGTCGTTTTTCGGATCATCAGTTTGAACAACGCAGGCTTCTAACTGGATTATTGTGTACCGTAGACACAGCGGGAGACAGATAAGGTCGTGACAACTATGCGCTTATCACCGGTTCTCGTTTGCCTGCATCATGCTGAGCATCTGAGGCAGCTGGAACGTCAACGCGGATTGTTTATGTTGATGGATCGATGCTCTAGATTAAGGACATTGTAAGATACTTCTCATTTTGACATGGATTAGGACACGGAGTATATCAATAACGTCCACCTTGTGACTTTGGACTTACCAGTCGACGGGGATAGATTTCTAAATGTGGATTTAACCGGTAAGGTGAGAGTGGTCGTTCGGGTTTGTAACCCATTTTCGTATGCGTTCAGTGATCCGAGAACCTTGACGTTGGCTGACCTACTCTTCATAGTGCTCACGAAAAATAGCAATTTACTGTGATTTCTCTTGCTAACTGATACTAGTTTATTAAGTCCACAAAATGATCGCGTCTATTTTAAGTTGCTTCCATTTAACTACCAATAATGTTGGATAGCATGCTTTTCAAATAGCTCATTCGCGCCCTTATTATAACCCATCAATAAAACAAGGTCACTTCTGGATGGAGGCGGGAACTTTTATTCTCGTACTTCTGAGGCAAGCTTTTTGACGTTGAGCTTGGCAATTCCACACGGAGTTTATTAATTTCAATAGACGAGACGTTGCGCTAAGGAAGCTTAACTAACATGGTCATATTTCAATTTGAATGGTTCATTTCATAGTGAGAGAGCCGAATCCGAAGGTCAGGCTATGATGATTATCATTTGGCCTGTTTTTTGGGATAATCTTTGTGTTACAAGTTAGGTCACTGTTACGAACGGTATCTGCGTTTCAAGTCAAGTGAAGATATCGTTTTGTACGCTCAGAAGAGCGGAACTATGACTGGCAAAACCACCATATCTTCAGAAATAATGATACATAATTAATAAGCAACTATGAGTGAAATGTGTATGGAGTCACAACATGTTGAATTTAATGTTGCACAGACAAAGTAATAAGAATTTCACATTATTGTGCATCCAGTCAGCGAGAGAAGTCGGTTCAAGATTCACTAAAAATCTGACTAGGCAATGGATCACTAAAGAACGTTACTGTTGGTTTTTGGTAGACGGGGGTTGAGGTTGCGTGTTCAGCTCTTTTCAGGAAAGGGTAAAGAGTTGGATAGGAAAAGGGACACCTCTTGTGTATTACTGCAAAGGGTTTTTTCTTCCAACTTCAATAAGTACTGTAGTTGAAGAGAATAGCCACGGTTAACGCCATCACGTCGGGCCGGACATGTTATCGATCTGTTCAATTGTGCACGACCTTACTTCTCAAGACAGAAGTGACGATGCGACGAACAGTCGTTTCTGAAATTTCCTTTTCAACCCTCTGCAGTTGCAGAATTTTCATTAAGACGTGTTATGAGACACCGAAATATCCATGGCGTGGTTATTAACGGGTGGTATTACGGACAGATGCTGAACTGCACGATTGGTTTGAAGTGGACCGATCGTCGACTGGACGGTACCTTCCAGTTGACCCTGGTAAGATG
>JTDE01004682.1:5917-28526 GCA_014338405.1 Paragonimus skrjabini miyazakii | reverse complement strand
TCAACGGTCAGATCGATCGGGTGTACTGCCCCTTTGGAATGACGTTTCCTGTTCAACAGTGAACGTTACCCGGTGCGGAATTTTGACCACGAATTGACGAATCGTTTCGGATGTCCACTTTCTATCAATAATTTCTGTGCCGTTTTCAAGTCTTACTCCACTGTCATCCGAGTTGATTTTCCTTGCTACAACTACCAGACGTTGAACCGTTTCGTTTATGTTTTATGGGCTGCCACGTTAAAATTGGCATAATGGCCTGCTTCCCTCAGTTTGCCTTATATTGACCTACTCAACTCACTGGTTTGACATCCGGTTTTGTTTAACATTGAAAAATGGAAAGTATTGTTCGATTCCTGTTCCGTAGTGAGACGAAGTAAACCGTACGCTACACCGAAATTCCAAAGGACAATTGTTATCTCATTGTTTGGTTGTATACCAACAGCTGTGTATAGCGTAACATATAATCAACGTCGATTCCGAATCTAATAATTTATATACATTCCGATATTCGCCTTCATTATCCGCTCAATAACAATCGATTCGTGAATTTCGCATCTTCTTTCATGGTACGTTTTGGTGTACTCTTTTAGTTGCATTGCCTCGATAAAGAAATACTAAAAGCAGTTGTTCGACCTCGTAACGTATGTGATGTTTCCACAAATAAAACTGGGGGAATATATGCAGGATTCTATAAATCCGGAAAGGTTGATGTGAGGTGAAAATCACTTATCGGCGAATTATGTATGGAGAGAGTCCTATGACGTTTAGGACACGTCGTTTACCTAGAGATACAAAGGCATTTTGTGTTTTTAAGTATCTTCCAAGTATTTGAATGAAAATCGTTTGTGATTGGATACATCTGAAATATGTAACTCTAGATACTGCTTCTTGAGCTGCGGATAACGATTATTGTCAACAAGTGAAAAACGGTTGCATTTTCAGGCATTTGCTGACAGATTACGCGCCTTTGATTCCTTGTTTACAATCTTATTAACATCCTGGTATTCCAGTGCATTTCAATGCACAGCGACTCAAATTTATCTCTCAGGGAACCGGCTTTAATCTGGATCATCTCATTCTTCATCTGGCGTACACAGTTGCTACCAATGGCGTTATAAGCCGTTCCAGTTTAAAGTTGTTCGCATCGTTCGAACTTCATGGAAACAGTTAAAATCTAGTTGTTGATGGGAATATAACATAGTTTATCAACTGTAAGCAGACTCAGAACAAATTAACCACAAAACAGGTGTTTTACTTGCAAGTTGACTATTCTGCATGTGGTCCGTGAATATAGCGCTGGGCTTATGCGGTTCCTCATAAATAAATGCTCAGATTCACTTACTTGCTTCTCAGTCACCCACACAGAGTCTGGCTTTAATATAGAGTGTATTCGTTTATTACCGATTGATCGTGTTGGATTTATATGGATTCCACTTGAAACTCGTCTGGTTTTTATGACAGCCTTTGCGGTTGGACGGATATTCTAGCTAACCCCTTTGTGGGTAGGACGTCGCACAGTTGGATTACTGAGTTTTGTGATTTCATTCACTGCGGGTTTTTTTCATTTGACAATTACTCTATCTCCTCTTGAGATGATAAGACAACGCGAACTTTCTGATGTGATAACTTGGCTATACTATATTTAAAGTACGTAGTTACTACGTCCATCACGGCCGTCTTATGTGCACATAAATCGAAGTTTAAATCCCGTTCCGGGCTAGGATGTTTACAATTGACAAGTTCTCTTATGTGCGAAACTCAAGTCTAGTGACTTTTTTTTTACAGTGTGCCAACTGAAAAATTCTTCTGAATGCGACAACTGCAAGTAGATATGCGTTGTTCCAGTTACGTTCACTTACGTTATTGGAACATCTTTGCATATCTATCCATGGTACACTTTTTTACGCGAAGTCTCATTTAAATTTGGAACCTACGGGTTTTTATTTTAGATTCACAATCATTTATCGCCAACCCATACTTCTGAGGGTCCGAACGCTTCCAGCAAGCATCTAGCGAATAAGGATATTCTGGTTACGCCAAAAACAGTAATGGTATGTTTTGAGAAACATCCCCACACGCATTGCTTGTAACATTTTACAACTCCTCTGTCGGAAAACTATGTCATATTTTATAACTGTTCTCTCGCTAACCATAGACTTGGTTGTTTAAATTTAGTTTTGCGAGCAATCCTTCACATGAACCAATGGAGATTCTCAACTTCACCCATTATACCTTCTCATCTAACGGACACTGGCGCGAACTGCATGTCCAGAACGTTGCACTCACTTTCTCGATAGTTACACCTTGACTGTAACACACGACTTTCCCGACGGGAGCCTTAAAAGGATCAAACCCGTGAAACATGGCATACAGACCACTCTCAGTTGTCTTTAGAGTCATGTGTCATTCTGACGGATAACGGGATACCAAACAATTATATGTCAGCAGTGAATGTAATTCATTGCTATCTAAGATTGCTTCGATGACCATCATGCGCATGTCGAACCCAGTCCAGAGGTGTACCAAAATCTTGACTTGCCGCTATTCCATTATAGGATGGCGGCCTCAAAGCATTTCAAAACACTGACTAAGATTCCCTCACTCACCGATTTCCGTCAGATGGATGCACATGCTGTGCTAATTGGGGCCTGTAAGTTTTCTTAAAAATACCGTTTTCATAGTAATACAGTTTCGCTCCGGAACGGAATGGACGCACACATAGCTCATCTTGATTAGTGCTAGTTGTATGCACTGGTCCCCAAGGATACAGTGAACGGTGAGTTGTCCATCCTTAGCGTGTCTGTTTTCAAGATCGATATACAGATCGATAAAGGAATCGGCGTAACCCAGTATCCGTTATGTTCTCTGAAAGCTATATTTCTAACCAAATATTCTTAAACCTTTTCAACTGTGTTTGATAAGTAGATAAGGTAGTCCAAAACTTACTGTTCGTTTAAACTGCGTGTTTTCTCTTGTCCATACCGTAAATGGCATGGCTTTACAAAACAGAGTGTTGTTGCAACTCTGTCCGACGATTTAGGGTCCTGAACGGTTATTCCGTGATTGTTGCCTGTTAACGATCATTTCTATTTCCAGAAAAACTGTCCGAAGCCTGCGTGACGATCATAATAGTGCCAGCTTTGTCTGTGTTGCATCCAGGTTACTCGGTGACCTTATACTGCGTCTGCTGTTCATGTCCTAGGAAAGTCAGATACGTAGAAAACATTCAAGGTTCTGATCCGGTAGGGAATGCATTAATCGCATGTTTGACCTACGACAGATATTGGAGCAGAGGTACTGTTATAGGCGACCGACGATCGTGTTCATTTTAGACAAGAAAGACTGTTCCTAACGTTCGCTGGAACTCTCTCTCTTGTAAAGGAATCCAGAAGAATATGTTAATTAATTAAATTTGCCGCATGTTGACTCTAATGGTGCTCGCCAAAGGTGTCCTATCGCTCAATTTCATGTTGCATTTTGTCGTGAATATCAGTTTAGAAGATATACTTGGATGTACTTGTGGTACTAAGTTGATAAACATGGAGTAAGCTAATGATATTGTCTTGCCTAATGCCCCTGCCAAATAAATGCAGATCATGCTAAGCAAGTTGAGTGACTGAGCTGGTTTGTATCAGTCAGCTTTGCACAATCGGAGTAAAATATTGCTTCGGGACTGGGGCATTTCCACTGCCACATTCTTTATTGCAAGCAGTCCATTTAAAAATGTGGACCACCTTACATACTGAGTAGCGTTGTCTTGTCAGTTTGTTATATTTCATTGAGATATCAGTAGGGATAACAAAGAAACTTGTTCTTTTTTCACTTACTTCATTTGTATTGTCCAAATGGCGTTCGTTTGTGACTGAATGAACGGATATATTACTTGTGTACGACTTACTTTGACGCAAGATTAGTCTACATGGCCTGTTCGCGATGAAGTCATCAACAGACTTGTTGTGGTTGACAGTCGTTGTCTCAGCCAACTAGCCCAGGCCAAGTGAGCTGGTCGCACGAGTGCGGCTTTTCGCCAGCCCATATTTCGGAACGCTCCAATTGCACAGTGTGCGATGGTTTGATCACGTACTCCGCTTGTTGACGGAGCATTTACTGCACAAGGGTTTGTATACTAGTGCCACTAAAATCTGGACAAACTCACGTGGTGTCCAAGCAACCAAATGGTCATGAACTATGAACGGGCATAACTGTTTCACTGAGTAGGTGTCGTTTGCCTCGCTGGATCCTCGTGACCATTCAACTGGTCGACCGTGAACACTATCCGAGATGACAACGTGCCTCAGACAACGGTCTGCTAGTATCCTTTATGTTTCTGGTTCCTCTGTTTGAAGTCTTTTCTGTTTTTTCCCTTTTTGATGAAATTCTGAATTATTCCTAGTCATTGTTACGGTCACCGGCGGTTCAAGCCACAGTACCTTTTAATCAGATTCATGATCGTTTTGTTTGTGTGCATGAATCAAATGTTACCAATAGGGTACCTTACTCACTCAGACTCTTATTTTGTAACCTTTTTGATGTATGTTGAAAATTCTAAAGAATTCTCTGAAGAAACTTTGAAACCTGTATTTTTTCAACGTGTTATAGATGTTATCTGATGGCTACTCTTTCAGGGGTCATCTTTTATCGAGTTTACTCTCATTCATGAGACTATTGTGATAAAAATAATCTCAAATCACATGCCTGCTTGGTGATAGCTATTGTATGGTAGTGAAATTGGGTTACTTTTGCGGGACGTGATAATACACTCATAAAAAATATATCTGGGGTCCTATCATAAACTGAAAATTGAAGTGATGTAAACAGCTCTTAACAGGTCAGGACGGACTACTAATACATCCGAACTGGACCACTACTGAGGAAATCTTTGATGATACGTGCGTATTCTCAGAAAATATAGCCACCCGGTAAAATGGGGGAACGTTTAAAAGCAGTATCAACGCTTCTGTTCAGCACAGAGATACTATCGGCTTGAACATAGCGAATCCCCATTTATAGCATGAGCTAGACGGTGCAATAAGAAAAGATCGGTTTCGATATCAGCATGGTCCTCGCCGAAGTTTGTGGTGGAATTAGTGTTCCACAACCCCGGTACTACAGAGGAGGTTATCACGAATTTGAGTAGGCTGTACGCGTGAGTGCGTTACATTACACTCAGAACTGAATCGCTAGGATGCAGTTAGGACCAGTTGTTTTCACGCTGGTTGTAACAAGTGTGACTCAGGTTAAAAAGACCATTCAAATCATTTATTCACGGTTTGATATTCCTGACAATATTATAAATCTGTATTGCTGAATAGACAGAATCATTACAATACTTTTAATCCTTCCTTATGAATTGACGACCTAGTGACTGCTTAGGGAAGGTTTCCGGTCTTACATTCAGAGGTGGATGAAGAAATGATTTAACGCGTTATCCATTAATAGATTTGCTTCTAGTGATCTTCTAGGTGATGGCTTTTTTATCAGGTTACTCTCTCCAGGCTAACTTGGTAGACTTTGGATCCATCATAACTTCTGTAAGTGCTATCATGTGCCATCATTTCGCTACTTGCTAATCACGTTTAAATCAAGACTGCTGATGAACGGTTACACGTCGGCCTAGTCCGTTTTCATTTTCTTGAAGGTTTTGTATAGTTTATCGTTTCATCTTGCCGTAGGAACTACACTTATGATAGGAATGAACCCCTACTTTGATGACTAAAAGATTACCTACCTCGATTTTATGTTACCGCTAACCGAACCCTTATTGTTGTGATTCCCGGCAACTGGATTGTTCTACAAGAGTCAATCTCGGGTTTTATGTTGTTCCTGCTTTTTTTCAAGTTAAGTTATCAAGAGGTGTCTCGTCACTATTTGTCGATGACACAAGGGTTCAGCGAGGAGGATGCATCATTTTTACAGTACGGCTTGAGTTGTCCTGATTAATGGTTCAAGGGTGATCACTTACCGTCCAACATGACTAAATGCAAATTCGTGCAAATTCACCGTCAAAATAGACCTGACTACTATCTCACCAGCATAAAACCAGACATATCCCTATGCACACAAGACACAATGTGAATTTTTAGGACAATTAGGTATCTTTGCATAAGGAGCCAAAATATCTTGGAATTTTTGAGAAAGAATATCCGGACGATTTCACTTTGCTACCATTTTCACTCACCGACTTGTCCACAGTTACAAGTGTCGCCGTGTTCTTGAACTGACTAGACGTTTATTCAAAGTGTTCGAAGACGAATCGCTGGGCAACTCATTAGATGTGAAGCAATCCCCTCTCCAAACCGATTATTGTTTTGAAGCCGACTGTCAGTTTAAAGCTGACACATAAACGATGCAATACTTATCACCCACACAATCTTGTTCATATCGGATTGTTCAATAGCAGAACTTCATTTACTAATCAGAGCTGAACGTTTAGTATGTCATTCTCTGAAACTAGAACACCTTATAGACAAGTAACTATGTAATGAGAACCTTTTTGTAACGAATTTTTCCAATTCTGAAGTCGGTGTGTGTATGAAACACAGTACATGCTCGATTGTTGGTGGCATTTCTAACCCACTCCCGCAGATCAGCCAATGCTCCAGTCTTTCCTTACGTTGCCCCAATGTTCAACGCTGGTCAGAGTACATGTTTATCATTTCTCCCCTCTCGTACACTTTTTGTCCAAATTAGAAAACTATTCAGCATAACTTATATTTCGAACAACAAAGGAATGCCAACCCATAGGCGGAAGTCTTTGTTCACCCATGATAACCTGTAAGCCTGTTAATGAAATATGAAGCAGTTGAAACACAATTGGTTTGTTGTGGTAAGTACTCTAAAGGGTGCGCTAAAGAGTCATAGCGGTAAGTATGGTTGAGAACTTCTTCACCGTAAACCATTCAGATAGCATCTTTGTATATCCTTATATCACATCTCTCAGTAGCATGTTGATAGGTTCAAATGACGTGTGATTTTTACGTTATTTCGCCATATCCCCAGAGTCCTACAAAATAAGCTAACCTCAATTGCGCACTTGGGCAGAGGCGAAAATGGAATTATTGTATGTGAGTTGCAACACGAACAAGCTTTCTAACGGGGTTAATTAACGAATACTAACAGAACCCACTTGGACAATAAAGGTGAGAGATGTGACCTAGACAACATACACACCCTCACTTTGGTATGCACGACCACACCTGAGTCGTATGTGGTTAACATTTGTTGACTCTACCCTGTTAGGATGCCTGCTAGTTTGCTGATGAGTAGTCGGAAATTTGGTTAATTTCAAGTTGTAGGTCACTCACATTTGATCGCAGCCTGCTATATTCCCATCCCTACTCTCTACTCAACTGTGCCAATGCGATCCACTTGATATACCAGGAAAACCATTAGATGGACTTTAAACCAACATCATCCAAGGAAAACTAATGTCGATATGTCTTGAAAAGAATGAGTTGTATTCGTGACCATCAAATTTTTACTACTCGGCCTAGGTCCTTTATTAACTATCCTGGATGTGGTAGCCAATTTCTGCACATTTTTCCGTCAACCCATCGTACCTCGACTGTTCCTCACGACTATTTTCGTGATTACATCAAACCCAACTCTTAGCTATATCTTTCTGATTCATTAAGAGTATCACAGTTTGACTTGGATTCCGAAATTCATTTAAAGTAGCTTGCATCTCATCATGCACTTCAGTAAATTGCCAAAGAGTGGACCTGTGTGCTTTGAACCGGCTCTGATAACCGTCATTCCATATCGAGTACACACAAAGTCAACATTCTTTATAATTTTCATTTTTTGCTCTTCACTTTTCCGGTGCAAACCATCAAACACATCTGATGCCATCCCACTCTGTTGAGGACGCGCAATGCTTTGTCTGCCAAAAGCGTGTCTATGCTTTCGAAGCTTTTCTCGTGTTGGGCCGCATTTATCACAAGTCCTGTTTCCGGTGTCACAAATGTCATCGCATTCTTACGTGAGTAGTGGTATGTGCGACATCTGTTTGTTTGTTTGTTTGACTAGACCGGTGCCGCTGTCAAATGATCAGTCATTGTTTTATAAGATTTTTGCACTTTGTGCTCAGTACTGTCCCGTTTGTGATTTGCCTTGTATGCTACTTAACCCTATTCGATCTTAATTCTTCGGTTTGTTTTTAGAGAAACGATGTACTCGAGTGAAACATTGCAAAACATTTATAACTTTGAGTTCTTTATCATCATCCACACCGCAATAACAACGTTTTCAAGGTTATATCGGAAGTAATCGAACTTTCAAGTTTCTTCTAGAGGGTTGGTAACTTTGTAAACGTTGTAGTTTATCGAAATGGTTATTCAAAGTGACAAACGGGAAGTCGGTTGTTGCCGCGAAAGTCGCGGCTTCCGTTACTTCCGTTGCTTCTGATGAATTTCGACCGTTCATCCAACCCTGAGTTTTTACTCTATCTTGTTCACAGTAACAAATGTTTGGTGATTTATTGGTATGTTGAAAGCAGATGTATGGCTCAGGATTTCTTCACAAGTAATTGGAAAGAAATATTGCTTGTAAAGAGTCTAGATTAAAAAATTGCGTAAACATGCAAACACTGAAGGGTGGTGTATTTTAAGTCGATGCGTGAGCATTTGTCTGCCGAGCTGAACTGTGTGTGCTAACCCTTCCTTATCACACTGTCAGCCGTCAGTACTGGAAGGACTTGACACAGTATTCACTGACAACAGTACCTCAGTGGGATAACTGGATGTCTGAATATGACGTTGCGTTGGTCTAACTCGTACATCTTTGTACAGACGTTCGTGTCTTCTGTCACTGTCAACAGCTTACTTTGACCTAGTCGATAATCCAAAACAACATTTTGAGATCACTTTAACCGAATGAACCAATCAGTTAGCATACAAATAAGGGTCCGTACAACAGTTTTTTCCGGAAATGGACACACTATATCTTTTTACATAACTGTTTCCTTTTTAGGCACAAGAATTTTCATTACATGCTAAAACAGTTCACTTTAGTGCATTCGAATTTCCACGTTGGAATCATGGACGTGACGGCAAGAATGTAATTGGCCCAACTAACCCGAAGGGACAACCAATCTCAATCCGAGCATTTCGAATCGGCTACTTTGACCTAGGAAGTGGTACGGGTTATTCGAGGGGTGTCAACGACTTTGCGTAGTCGGAACGGGGTTAGCGGTCAAAGTGAAGCACAGATCATCCGACCCTGTACCTACTAACTCATCAAAACTATGGGTCATATTGCTTTCTTTAATAGGAGTATCTGTGGACCTCACCTCTTTTAGGGGTGAGTTTTGGGACCATGATAGAGCTTGAGGCAGGAGTGAACCAGTCTGTAGAAACATTTCTGTTATTCTTCTTGCGTACAGGGCTGACGGACGCAATTACACTCACATTAGTCCGGAAACACGTAGACTTATTATCGAGGCATTCGATAAGAACGATGACTGGCACATGGTTGCTCTTCTGAATGAAATCAAGTGTAATACCGTTTGCAAGTGGCTACATGTGGATTGCATCAGTTATGCAACCCAACTTCGAAAAGAACGTGGACACAACCTTATAACGTAGCTTGTTTTAGTAGCGTGGCTTAAAGAGTCTAGTAAGTGCACAAAAATTACGCTAGATTTGGAATTTTCTATACCTCAGAATATATGGTTGCAAAGGTTTCATTCGACTGGTTAACAACAAGTGCCCAATTGACTCTACTATTATGGATGACGATTTACACTTTAGTTGATTGGCTTCATTCTAATATCTTTGATGATTACGAAACAATCCTTAAATTAAAGTTGTGAAGCCTCCGTAATTCACTTCAGCATTTTGGAAAAAAAAGGTAAACGGATAATTACTAACAAGTAGTGGAGACTTTGGTTGATGTAAGTTGAACATCACTGACAAATGATCATTGTTGTCACATTTCTGTATAATTGCCAGTCAGCCTGTGTCGAAAAGTTTTGTTGTTGTTGGAGCCCGTTGGTAGTGGAAAGTCTGTGGGAATACGACAGCTGTGAGTGATGTTCAAATTATATCGATCAAATCCCCTACTACTTATCAATAATGAAAATATCGTCCGACAATTTCTAAGAGTTCAACTTAAAGCGAGGTTTCGCTCGTATGGTCATTGGTTGGAGTTAACGGGACAATTACTTTGTCTCCTCCTGAGGCGATCGGTCAACCCGTACGTTGTTCTCGATCGTATGTGGCTGATCGTTTACAGAAGATAGTTCGATCGTGCCTAATATGAGATCAGTGGCGCAGTGATCAACACAGGTGCATCGCGAAAGCGTGGCCGATGTTCTAGTCTCAGCCGTGACAAGTATACACCTTACTGATGAGCTCTACCAAGAGCAAAACACGAGCCTAGTGCTTGTTTCTGAAAACGCTGGGATCGGTTGTGAGTTATGTTCAGTTTATAGAAATCATTAAGTGTCCATGAATACGGAAAAAAAGAACAGAGCGTTTTGTTTTTAGCGTTACTGTTTCTTTTCTCATCTTCATTTATCTGGTTGTATTCATTACGTGACTCTATACGGGAGTATGCATCATACTGTGGAATATGGAGTTTTTGGAAGAAAAAAGGTGTGTATTCAGGTTATTATATATTCCCCGCATAGATGTTACCGCTGTGGCTTCTCAAACATAGATATAAACAATTGCTTCTGATATTTGATAAAAATCCAGAGATCACCAACACTTGATTCGTAACACATTCGCGCGTTTATCATACGTTTTTCATTACAGTGAACTTTAACTACAACCCCTAAAGTCGAATTATCTGCGTCTGCATTTGATTATTCCGCAGCTCAAAATTTATATCAATCTCTTTCACTTGCCTGTTCACTTGTTTTCTATCATCCACTTTCACAACCTGTTTGATGAGTAGCGTATTAATCTGATGTTTCTATTGTATTTTGTGTGTACCGTTTCTTTGGTCTCCTATTACATAATAATAATAATAATGCATAAAAACTTCATCAGTAAAGGAACATGTCCACCTCGGATGTCGGTTGTTCTTCAAACTGTTCAGACTTAAATTTGGGCGAATGTTATCAAAACTGTTTCAGTCGTCCTAACCCACCGATTTTTTATATCCTAAGATGTTCAAGGGCAGTTAACGTTTTGTTTTTTCGTATGCAGTGGGAAATGTAAGTTTATGTTAAAATATGCGCATACATTTGCCTTTCTCCACCTCAGTGTCAGTCATTTCATGGTTGGCGAAAAAAACCCTTACTGTGAACCGCATTTTATGGAATTATTCCGGGCTCGAGGTTAGTAAGGTTTATTCCTTTGATTTATATTGGTTCCAGCATTGTTTACATTCGTTGCCATTATGTTTAGCCTAATTTTCGCTAACATTCTGATTGGCTGATATACTTACTCAATTGTCCGGTTCTAATAGGCTTACAATTGGCAAATCTTTTAGCATTTGTTTTGTTAGATTTACATTGGTTAAGTTTTTCAAAGGAATTCATGTTTTTTTAGAGTTCAAATATTTTTCTCAGTGGTTTGTTTGATACACATCGAGTGATGAAGTTGCCCCCTTTTACATACATGAACACACATCTTCCGCGAATGTATGACAACCAGTGCAATAGATGTACAATACTAGCAATCGTAATGAAATTCTTGGATAATTGAGCGAATGCCTACTATCGGTTTCGATTAAAAGCTCATTGCAATTCATGATTAAGAAGATTAGACTTTTGTAGCAGTGATGTTGACGACAGAAATGAGTAAGACCGTGTGTATGTGTGTGTGTATATGTGCAAATAAATAACTGTATCTGAATCAAATAGAAGATATGCAATTACCGTTAGAAAAACCAGAAAGATTGGCCAATTTTTCTCGAATACATTTCTAAAAGCAAAGTCTTCGTATGCTGGAAAAGTGATGAGAAAATAAAGTCAGCTGTCCGTTTACGAGAAATTCCTTTTGCAGCGTGATAGGTACTCCAGTTATCTTAAAGGATGCACAAAATACTACAACAAGCCCGAGAAATACCACAAGTAAACCATCCGTGATGAAAGAATTGAGATTTTAAGCACCAAAATTATAAAGCCAATTTTTCGATTTCCATGAAGAATTCATTAACGTGTGGTGGTTGATCATGGGTATTACTACAGCTAACCTCTAGATACTCAACGGAACAATTTTAAGGTTTAGAATTGTCATTTACTTGAAGGCAGGAGCCTTCATTAAAGCGTTCCTAGCGTTGATTGTCTTCCATTAGTGTAAAAGAAACTATGGATATGTGTGGACGTACTATCAGACAGGCCTCCGGGCTAATGCTGATGTGCCAGTCAGGACAAACAATC
This sequence comes from Paragonimus skrjabini miyazakii, assembly GCA_014338405.1. NCBI lineage: Eukaryota > Metazoa > Platyhelminthes > Trematoda > Plagiorchiida > Troglotrematidae > Paragonimus > Paragonimus skrjabini miyazakii. The sequence goes on along the minus strand of JTDE01004682.1, from coordinate 16,195 downwards.
TGATAGGGCGATTGAAAAAGCCGAGTAGGGGTTTTGATGCCTAACACCACATGGTCTGCACTTTCGCTTAATAGAAGATGATTACCAACTCGTTGGGTTCCTGTGATCAGTGGGAAAACAAACGGAGAAATTGCAATGTCAAGAGTGCGGAAATCATTGAGACTTATTCACTATATTGGGTGTGTAAAATATCGCTGGTTGTGGATTTATTATCACACTGGTTGAAAATACGAAATATCATCACTCTGTCAGTGTCACATAGCGTATCGCTGAAATCCAAAACGGACAAGCTAAAAGTTTTCCATATCAAGCGATAGTAGAATACACTGAGTTAAGCAAGTGAAAGCCTGATAACTGGGGCGTGACCAACAGGAGCCAAATTGGTCAGATTCTATAATATTCAATTGTACTAACACTTGAGCGGGAATGTGTCCTTAAACATTTTCCAAACGATCAAATATAACTACCGTTGTTTTAGGGATTGGTGTGCTAAGTGTTTCTTCCTTCAACGCCGGTTGCGATCACCCTCAATGTAAACGTAATTATTCGGTAAATAATTCCGATCCCCTATTGCTGTGTGATGTTTGCATTTCTGTTTTGCAAACCAGTATCCCTTAAGAATAGATGCGCACGAATTGCTTTATCAGGAAATCTCTAATGAAAACTGGTTAGCCAATCAGGTAAAGACTGTCAAGTTTAAATCCCTCTGAGAAAATTAACTCTCTGTTTTTTTTAATTCGCCACATCACTGATTAATTTATGCCTATCCACCCTGAAACCACTTACGTTTTGCTCACCCGTTTCCCACTGTTTTGAACGAGAGAGTCCGGATCATTTGTGCGGTGTATAAAAACTACACCTTATATAAGTATATCTGAAGTTGTTTGCTAAAATAGCCGATTTGTGGGTCAATCATATTGGTCTATATTAGACTTGTGGATGCTATGATTATATATATAAACATATATGTATATATATGCATATATGTATATATATGTATATATATATATATATATATGGTTACTTCGATTTTGCAATGTAACAATGGATTTTTTTTAAAGTTGCTGTTCATCGGCATTGCTAGTCTAATGAACGTACAATAGCCGGAACACCTGTGAAATAATGGGATAGCAGTCAGTTTCTTTGTGCGATACAATTGTTATTTTGATAGTCATGAGCGATTTCCCCTGTCAGATTTGAGGACGCGACAAATCGACGTATTTTCGATGTCCATTTCGTACAAAGTATTGAATACCATCCTCAGGTATTTCGCATCAAAATGAACTTAGAATCACACGGTGTCAGACCACCTGCTCTTCCTGACTAATGAGCCTTCTCCTATTTATTACGGTTCATTCGATTTGAAAATGTCACCGAAAATGCGTACATTCGACACTGTCGAGTTTCTACTGACTTCATAAGATTCACGCTATCGCTCTATCTTTGGTTCTTCTACCCAGGTCGCTATGATGGTCCGATTGGAGGGCGTTCGGTGGACGAATATGATGACATGTTGATACGTCGTAAGTGTTTTCTCAACCAAAGTAATATTCGGTTTCTTGAAGTAAATATTTTGGCACCGGGCTGTGATTTAGAGAGTCCCGGGACATTTCCGGTAATTTTTTTTACAATGTCTATCTTATTTTCTTGTGGACTGGTGTACTACACTGCTTTTCAGTTTACTTCACTTCAGTAACGTGACACCGATCGATACTGGAAACACTGACAGATGTGATCCTTCCGAACTCCATTAGCGCATGCTGGTCATTAACCAGACACCAACAGAAGAGCTGTCAGACCAATCACTCGTAAATGATAATTGACATAATCGTTAGCGAGTGTTTAAAGCAAAATTTTGCCTTGTCTGACATTGCATTCCATGCTTTCAGTGAGTGTAATTTGCCGCTCTGATACTTTTTTCTCACGTCGCCTCTCAATTACTTATATGCTCCAATCCGTAAACAGAACTCATATCTGATGCATAACATCGCAAGAAGTTCATGTAAACGTGAAATTTTTCGCAATTTGTGATTAATTTTGATCTCGTGGCACTAATACTCAAAATCACGTTCAACGGGATCATAAAGTTGATTATGTCTACTTGATTAAGGTGATCGGATTGACGGATTTGTAAGTGTGGGGATTTGGTTAATTTCAACTTGAAAATCATCCACAATTGATTGCAGCTGTCGCATTCCGATAGACTTTCCAGTCGGTCCCTTTCATAAAGATGCACTAGACTCGAGTTTCACTCTTTTTAGAGCCCGTAATTAGTGCATATCCCTGCCACAGCCGGGAATAGAACTCAGGCCATGCTTTCATGAAGCAACCGTGTTGATCACTGCGCCATTGACTTCACATCGGATACGACCGAATTAGCATATGTGAACGCTCAACCACTTTCACTTTTGTCATGTAGATGAAATAATCCTGGTTACATTGACGACCATAAAGGTAGATCTATAACTTTTTTTTCCGGATATTAATATGCTTGGCTCATCGAAGTGTTGTCGAAAGCGAGAGAAATTTGAAAAAATTATGCAAATCCTGCAGTGTTACTTTTATATGAGTAAGAAGTTTACTTTGTATCATGCAGCTTTTCCTGTTATCTTCATTCACCACTGAACAAATTAGATGCTTGTGAGTGTACAAAGTGAACTTAAATATGTTATCGGTCATTTCTATCCGACATGTTCATATAAGCTAGAATTATTAGTAATTGACCAATCAGTTGAATAATCGTTACATACAGCTGCGGGTATTACAATTTCAACGCTAAACCGAAACCTTAGTGAACTCCAGCGTTGACAGTCTATCTTGTGGATTACTTGGTGAAAACCATAATTTTGATTAAGGACTGGATACGGAAGTCCTAATATGTAATTTTTATGCACTGGGTATAGAGTTGAAGCTCAGCTAATAAAGGCATGTGGTTTCCCTCATCGATTTTGATCTAGGCACCACCTGGATTTATTATTCTTGTATTTCACAATGAAATCAACAACCATGCAATTCGATGCATTAGGGGTGATTTTATACACAGCGTTTCTAGTTTCCTCATGTACATTACCAATCAATGTAAACAGTATCAAATCGAGTATGTTGGCAGGGGAGGTAGGCCGGTAGTAGTAGATGATTATGTCGGCCCCATAGTTCTTAAATATCCAGCGAGTGATCACCTGTTATTAGGAGTGAGCATGTAAATTTTTCTGTCATGAGCAGACGCTAGTGAACTAGTAACTGAGTTATGCTTGGACCACATTAGTAAATTAATTTGGATACTTTCAGTAGGCAAAAGTGTGCAGTAAAACGGTCAAACCCATCCAAGTTGATCCTCGGAAGCAGTACTATGATTGAACACAACAATCTTCAAGGGGAGATGTTAGAGAGTCCACTTTGCATGTCTACTACTGCCTCCGTCCTCAAGAAAAACGATTAATCTTATCAGAGTGAGCAGAATTGTCCAGAAAGGTCGAGAGGTAACCTTGGTTAGTTTTTTACCAGTCCGACCGGTCTACAACAAAGTGCCACTGTTTTTTCCCACTTGTCTATAAATTGGTAAACCAGATCTGCGCAGTAGCACCACCTATATACAAAAATCAGGCTAATGGTCTACAAATCAACCGAACATGCAAACTGACCCACTCATTGATTCTGCCTTGTAGATGTTTTGTAAAAAACTTAAACCTATTAAGCTGAAACTTTTTTGTGTCAGGTGGTCCACCGAAATCGTTAAATCCTTTGATAAAACGTAATTAATAGTTCGTCGTACAGAGTTGAACAATGTAGGCCTGGTATTCGATGTCACAGGTGCACCATTATGGATATCACGTGTACCTAGTTTTGTGCGTGCATACATGTTACCTGGCATATCTTCACCGAACAGTGTTAAGTTGGCGAGATTGTGCTCACACTCAACGTTTCTGTAGTCGTGAAACGTTTTGAATGTTGTGAGTTTTTCTTTTGTTTTAAAATTCGTCATCGAATAAACGGAGGTGTGACCGTGGCTTACCTACAACGTATCCTCTAATCGTGAAAATGTCATTCTGGTCTAAGTCTGTTTACTTGTGCATCAGTTTCGATCAGTAGGGTAAGATCGAACATTGTTCTAAGTTGGCGAAATAGATTCGGCAAAAGAATTGGGCAATTTTGCATTGATTGTTCTGACAGAAAATACTCAGCCAATCGGGTCGTTCCTTTATGTAATTGTCTGACCGAGTTCATGTGATACTCACGGTTTATTGGTTGGATGCCTTCTGTCAGTCAGTGCTAAAAATTGATTGCCTAAATCAATTTCGCTCTGTTCCCTCGACTGTCGTAAACATGGTCAGGGATTGTTTCAGCTTTCGGATAGACGAAATTCCTAGTGGTCTATGAAATAATTGCTCAAACATCGTATGCTTTATTTACTACATAGTCACCACTCAATAGTTTCCAATTTGTTGCTGTCACTTACACAGCATTTATATATACTACTTGTCACTAAAATCATTCATACTGATGGCTGTCTTTCGTTAAAGATCTGCGACCTTATCCAGGTCGAATGTTCACTAATTTGATACGAATGCTATCAACTTTCTGCACTGTCTGGAACCGCCGTGTTGAACGGTCACTTGTATGTTACTTTACATTAGAATGAATGAGGTTGACTATAATACCAGTTTCGATTTAAAACCCGTTTAAATACGCCGTTGTCAAAGAACGTTATTCGATCTCGATTCCGCTGTATAAATGCAGTAGCAGTTTTTTTTACTAAGTGTCCAGTTTTATTTTAATGTGGTTATTGTGAAGGTTATCTTCCAAGAAGTTTCTGATCTCGTTTGATTTCTACCGAACTTAAAACTGTCATGAATTATCTGTTAATTTAGCTTCACTCAATCCAGTTTTCAATGTGTGTCGCGTATCCGGGAATCTTTGTTAAGCCGATGATACACAGAAATGTAATAGGGAATATGAGTTATGCATCGATCACTTATCCATTTTTTCGTAAGCCAGAGAGGTCTTGCTTAACTATAACACTGTTTCCCCTACATGCTGACATCCATTGCAAGCTAACAAACGCTATTCTGTTAGGGAGATGAAATTTAGGCATCATTTGATAACTGTGTGCGTACTTGACCATTTTTATCAAGACGTAAGAGTCTTATCCTCTTTTAAAGAAAACGCCGTTCAATCCGGAGCTTCAGCAGAGTCCGAAAAAGAACGTCCTCCTCCATCAGTTACACGTAACCTGGTTGCTTTATTTCAACAAATGAGTTCACAAAATTCAATTGGTTCGCAGATTCACGTGAGTTTGTACATTTGGCTCATGAGTTTTCAACTGCCGTTTATTGTCTTTGAACGCTGAGGTGGGTAGTTTAGTTGTTACTCGCCAGATGCTCTTTCGTTGAAGTCACACCTTAATTTGGCAAGTACACATTTCCATAGGGTCGCATCATGGTGCATACTACTAGCGACTTCGAACAAAATCGGAACTTGAGTTTAGTGCTCCTTTCCGAAACTGGCTGACTGAAAAGTTTGTCTGACAATGAAAATTGTGATTAATTGTTGATGATAATCGATTAAAAATGTTCAATTTAGATTTACACTGAAAGTTAGCGTAAGCATCAACATGAAGTGTGTCACCGAAACCGGTTATTAATCAGCGATCAGATTTTAGTCTGAAGTCTTTTTCTATTACGAATCCATTTTCTTTCAATGTATGCTCTATGAGAGATGTGCGTGTCGGTTTTATTCTATAAATACTGGAGATGAACAGTGGATTTCGAGAATGGTCTGTCGGATGTAAAACGCTTTTCTTTGGGAGTAAATCGCAGCCTTGTTGTATTAAGTGTTAAACTTTTTGCCTCAGCTATCCCACGTTACTGTTGTAGTGAGAGGCGGCTTGATCCATATTACCATCTGGTCAGGCTCAGTCATTATGATTAACTGAATGGACGAGTGCAATGCTACTCAGTAATTTACGAGTAATCAAGAGTTGTTTAACATAAAATATGAACCACTAACATCTGCTTGCAACTTCCGTCCCCAATGCATTTTTTATCGTACCACTTTTTATATGCAATTATAGTCTGCACTTTCTTTCCTGTTAGGTCGATCCTGTAGTGCCTGACCTTACCAAGACTGGGGTATAAATTCTTGCTTGTATTCTTATGAACCAAGCGTGTTAAACAGTTCGGTAACTTCACCTTGAAAACTAACGGATTGTTATGCGAGCAATGTTGAGGTTTCACGTTCGCCTCGAGAACGAAAAACGTACTTGCCATGCTAACTGCACTCGAAAAACCTCACAAGTTGGAGTTCTTTGTGTTTTCTCGGTTCGATCGGACAATTCGGGAGTTACACACAAGCGATTGTGGCTGTGTTCAGCTATGGTTATTTGGTCGCGTCTAAAAAAGATAGTTGACACTCTACCTAACACGATTACTTTATGCTAACCTAGACTGGAACCCAAACCCTGATTGTTGTAAGGATATGCACTACTGATGAACCCGAACGAGGATGAAGTTCAACCTCAACGTGTCTTTTCGGAAAGGGTCGGCGGGAAATTCCACCTAAACACATAATCTGCACTTGTTCAGTTTACTTTCAGTTTGAATGGTTTGCGCAGAATTAATAATAATCTTAGTAGTAATGACCAATATGTTCCGATACTCTTCATTTGTTAGCACGAGACCACTGGCAATTTGCGTCGGATTCATGCTGGTAAGCTCGATAGATTTGCCGTTGTCATTTTTATTGTGAGACATTTTGTTTACGTGGACGTATAGCGAAGTTGCATAGACGTAAGCAAAAACTAGTGACAATATATCCTCATCTTCTCATGAAGTCATGGTGTTACCTACTGCTGTCATCCACATACGATCATGCTCCAGGAGAAAGGGAAGTTACTCGAACAAACGCAACGCACATGATGAGTGCCGATTTACGGTGTTAAGCGTTTTTCATTCACTTTGTTGAAGTGAATAAAGTTTTAACCTGAAAAGGACGTATTCTGTTGTATACTATATGAATTGCGAAAGCATAGAGTAATAACCAATTTCATGGGAATTAGGAAATGATTGCCTTAGATGTTCTCGCCGTTACAAATTTTTCACCGTGGACGTAGGAAGTCAGTGTGTCTGATTGCTCCAAGAGTAAGTGGAGTGCTTATGTTGAGTTGAATTTATGCGCTGATTCCCAACTGCACGTGCAGAAAGCCAAGATGTCGGACGTATAACTTATGACAATCTATGGTCCAGTCCATTGCAAGATACATGGATCTTTATCAGTTTCAACGCACTTACATAACAGTCTTCGTATCTGTTAAAAGATTTGATTTTGGTCTACAGTAGTCATGCCCTAATTTCAGTTGCACTGCTCCGTCGTGTATGCGTTTTGGAAGTTGGATGGTGAGAAACATTTTGCTCGCGAGAAGGTTTATCAAAGTGTTTGCGCTACTTTCCTGTCAACAGTAGTATATATTACGTGCAAAAGCTTGAAGACCGGTCTACAGTTACGTGTGCTGACAACGAAAAATTGATGCACTATTGAATTGAGACTGTTCTTACATTGTTTACACTGCTCATATTGTGTATTTGTGCTGTTAATAAAGTGTGGGGTGTTTAGATGAGTTCTTGGAGCATCAAACCAACTACTGATTTGCTGATTTACTCGCCGGCAAACATTTTTCTCCATTTATCTCCGTGTCCAAATTCTGTTATAAAATCCTGTGTTATCTACTTGCGTTGGCTTCAGTTGTTAGGTCCATGAGCTGAGCCTTAGTATTTTTTCCATTTTCCGCCACTTGGCATACACAGACTCCCGAGTACGAGCAAAACAACTGAAAGCGTGTTTAATCCTGTAATGTGAATTCATGTTGACGCAGCTATAAATCGACCATCCTTTGTTAATTATGCAGATTACTTTTCTAGTTGTAATTTGGAAGGTGTCTGGCATAATACAAACTAATTCGTATGTATAACTTAGCGTGCATTTCGAGACTTAATTATATCTATGCTTGTATATGAGAGCGAAGTTATTTGGTATTATAAAAATTGAATTTTTTTCTTCATAGGTACCCATTATTCGAAACCTTCGTGTGGATTTAGGACAACCACACCAACGCCTTTTCAACAAGCATTTGCATTACAGAGAAGACCCTCGAAGCCGGAACCACCAGAGTAAGCCACACTGTCGATCACTCGAGTTTTTATTATGATGGTTCGTCTGTCTTGTTGATATCCCAATCTATACACTAGGATATCAGTTTATGATGTACTGATTCGTCCCTATGTTCTTTATTGTTCGTGAGACACAAGTCTTCTGCCTTGAAGTGGTTTTGCTGCCATTCATCAGCAAAAATTGTATCGGTTACCATGATTAACTGTCTACTGATTACCATCTTTGATGGTTCACGATGATGTTCCTCAGTCTACATCGCTGATCTTTATACTACGTTGGGCGAACGACGAGGGAAGCTGTGGTCAACGCAAAACCACTCGGCTTTTGACGGTCTGGGAATCGCCTAAATACGATCAGAAACAATTGTTTTCGGAAAATTGAACTCATTTTGCTTATTTTCTTACTTACTTGGAGTTCACAGTCACCATGATCATGCTACGATTCTGTTGTCATTCCCACTACTGTTGCTGACATGCAGCCCAACATGCCAATTTAGCTAATCAGGACAAACGTGAAGTTATCCAATTAACCTGCCATCTTTAATCAACCAACGATAATAACATCCCAGTTATTTCAGCCTAGCTATCTTTCTCAATGGGGTTTGTCGACAGACAAGTCAATTAACATAACCTGGGCACAGTCACCAACCGATAAGATGTTGTTGTGTCAATAGTGTGCATATACAAAATTCACTGGAAATAACATAAACAAACATATCAAATGCTGTAACGTTCGCAACAAACTGATGCAAGTGTGCATATACGTCGAAATCTCAAGATAGTCGATTATATGTTGAAGCTAACTGTAGACTGGAAGTTGACAATTTCTGTAAGCTACGCACTTTTGACTTTGCCATTGAAACCACTTCTACCAGAAATATCACATGACAGCGTGATGGGCTGTTAGTATTGAATCTTTTCTTCGATTATGCGCTGAGCTGTTTGGCCCGATCTGAAAAGAAGTCATGAGTGTCATCGTTTATTGGAAACGAATTAAAAACCAGACCACAAGGGCTCCGAATCTATTGGCAAATGACTGCCATACATATCATTCGACACACAGAGCAAATCAGACTGGATGGCCATATAAGGTAGTCGTGACCTTAGGTCGAACCATGTCAAGAGGGTTTGAGCAAACATACACGAAAAAGCAGTACAGATAGTGTTGGAGCGTACAAACATCCATTCGTACGGTCGCAATCTGCTTGACTAGATGTATCAGTACAGATCCGTCCTCCTGACACTGAGTATACCTCGAGCAATGTGGATCGAAATACTCTAGTTTCACGTCAGACATTCGATTTCCTCTGTAGGTTTGCGCAATCTCGCAGACTGTGGTCTTGAAAGTGATTCGATCGATATTGCACCATTTATCTTTTCTGCGCCCTCTAACAGTTAGTCTTGATGATTTTATCAATGCGTAACATCTATCCTATACCTAATGTTACGCAACTTTATTCTGTCAGTACTTTTCTGCTTGTAACCTCTCGGTATTTGAAGTAACACGATTCAGTTGAAATAAAAGAAACCTTCTGTCATTTGATCTAGTGCGTTTGAACTTACATTAGATTCACCATGCCACGATAAACACTGAGAGAACTGTTGTATATTCCTTCTATGCTGAACATTAGCGAGAGTAAAATGTCTTCAAGAGAGTATGTACCATGAATTTGTGTGATTGAGATAAGCGTACAATGAGACAGTGGATGTGTAACGTAACTTGGTCACTTTATCCAAGCAGCATACAACGAGTAATTTGTGGGATTTTCCCGCTAACTTAATGCTGTTTTTACATGTATATCAAATTTATCCACATGTAGCATGTGCTGAACAGACTGATGAAGATCTATTGTGTCTAGTGACACAAGATGCAAACATCTTGGAAAAACCGACAATACGGAACCACGTTAGGTGTAAGCTCGTGATAAGGTGAGATATATGTTTTTATTCGACTAGCCAGCAACAGTCATTGGATGGTGATTTGAATTTCAGTCTCAATGATATGTTTGATAGCACTGACAGTCGTAGATAATAGTTCATGGTTGATCGCGCTTGTTCATACTCCAGAAGACGTTCTATTGCTATGTCCCATGACACATCTACATGGGACTGTCAT
>JTDE01004681.1:37826-52677 GCA_014338405.1 Paragonimus skrjabini miyazakii | reverse complement strand
TCCACAACCACCGACGTCTAACTTGTCGTATCTTACTGAAGAAATCAGACCAAGCGAGATTGATGAAAAAGTTCCGCAACCGCCACTATCTAAGCGTAAACAGAAGGGAGACAAAGGAAAGAATGTATCCAATCACGGCGGATCAATTGGTGACTTGAACTTCTCAGAAAGACATGACAGTTTACGGTTGAATATTTACGCCATGTTCATTCGCATTGGATTCAAAAATCATGAGGGGCTTTCCGTGGAGGACCAAATGACAATGCAAAAAATTGAGCGTTATTTTGATTTGAAGGTGAGTATTCTGTAATTTGTGACTGAGTGAAATCGTTGATGAACATGTATTGTGTGGGTTGGTCATTTACAATTTTATGTTGATGTATGTTAACATGAGTGTAAACATATCTCACATTGTACTTGAGCGACGCAAGTCGGTGAAAACTGTCAAAACAAAAAATCTCGAACACTAAACATTAGGTAAATTCCGATGACGTAACTAGAAGATCACTCTCAGCTGATCAAGGTCTCACATTCACATAACTTTTTCAACGACCACTTTTCGGAAAAAGCACCAGGCTAAGGTTTCTTCCTTGCTAAAGCTCTTCAATGGTGCATATTCTTACTACGACTTGCAGTTGAACCCCAGCTACGCACTCATGTGGTGACATCATTGAACACTACGCCAGTTATCAAGAACTGTGCTAGTTTAGTGCTTTTTTCAAGGGAGTTAGCATAGAAATCAATGTGAATGTGAAGGCATTAATCAATTGAGAGTAACGTTACACTGATTAAAGTCACCTTCTACTCATCGGTAAGCAAAACTGTGTTAAGCAAGTTTAACGATTTCTGTGGGGTCAGCTTGATAAGAATCCTTTCTCTCTGGGACATTAATTGCAGCTGAATGGACAGTTACTTGAGGTGATTAGTTAACTTAAACAGGACTCACCGGCAAGTGTCTCAGACTGCTAGCATGTGACAATTCTATTCTGCCTACTGTGATGTCGGTAGAGCAGTGATCAACGCGGAGTTTTAATCCCGGTCCAGAAAGGGTTGTTTTCCATGAAGCTGTGATGCTTGGTTTACAGGCAGACGGTTGTTTTGCTTATCTTCACTGTGGTTCAAGATGTAAAACTGCCTATGTATTTTATAGAGATTCCCAAATTTGATGAAGAAGCCAGCCCCGGCTTTACAGACCTAACCACATATGGCAAAATAATAATGATATTTTCCTATTGCGATGTTTACGTTTTCAGTTAATCACGATGTCGAGATTGGTGGTAGCCAGAGTTGAAGCACAAATGACCCATTGTTGTTATCCTGTTTACCATGCACACCGTCGTTGTTCAACTCAGAGAATTCAGAGGATGAAACTGAACAAAGGAACATTCATTGATTGGTGTTTTGCAGTAGAATTTTGGGACTACTCGCTGGTTTTTACCAATGCATTCATGTACATATTCATCCACAGGCATCGTGCATCGTCACCCGCCGATCTTTATTTGCTACGAGCGCCTGGTACACGCACCGTTATTTTGACACCTTTTTGCACCTCTCGACATCGCAAGGAATCAGCGAAGTATACAAAAGTTAAACTATCATACTATAAAATCATACTATCATTAGAACGCTGCCCATCCAATCAAACATTGTTGAACGGTAGTCTTCAGACAACTGTTATGACTAATTGTCGCGATAATCGTCGTTATATTTGTCCTCAGTTGTACATAACCCTTTATGAGCGCCTATCATTTTCGACCAGAAACACTAAACCAAATCAAAACGAGTAGAAGTTATCTTCTCACACACCGTGAGTCAGAAACTCAAGGTATTCTCTGCTCTCTCGCCGTTCTCCTTCTGAAACTTAAGCGTATTTCAACGTGGACGGTCAATGAGTTATGCGTACGGTAGATTCAGATGAGCATGACTCAGCTGTGAATGAGAAACTTGTGTGTTTGCGCTGAGAAACTTGTTGGTGTCAGATTGGTTAAGCTGTGGTTTAGCATGTACACCTCGTTGTAGCGAACGCAAAGTTTGGTGTAGATGGTTATTTTATTGCCAATAGTAGGGCGTTTGTTACAAGGATCCTCTCTTTCAAGAGAAGCCCCATTGTCGAAGTTATCGCAAGAAGACTCAAAAAGTCGGTCAAAACAACCTAACATGCCGCCTAATTGTGAGTGAGTTTCCGTTAAACACCCTTTATCTTTTCACAACTTGGAAGCAATGCTCCATGACATGCAGTCAACTATTATGTGTGCTCATTTGTCTGCTCATGTCAAACATCGTGTGTTGATCATACTACAAGGCGATTGTCTATAAGGATAGATGATTAGGACGGTTTCAAAAGCCATTGTTGCCCATCTGGCCAAGTTTACTCATTCTGTCAGTAAGAAATACGCCTTGTACGCTGCAAAACCGTGTGCCAAGAAATCGATCGAAAATGGTAAGATTCTGAATACTGACCGTTGCCGAGGCCATTTGTATCCGACTGCGCAACCCTGACGTCTGTCCTCAAAAGAAATTCTTGCAGACACTTAGGTTCATAGGTTGTTAAACGAGGGAAAAAATCTTTACTTGTGGATTCTTGTCTCCATGCTGACCTGTGAAACATTATATTAGACGGTTTATAGGTACAAAAAGTGAACGGAACCAAACAGATGGTAAATTCAACGGAACCGCTGACTATACTCATTTCAGCAACAAACACTACAACAAGCTGAAAGAACTTTCAATCAGACATGCGCAGCTGATGATCTGCGAGACCGGGTTAGTATAGCGATTAGAAAATTTGTAGTGACGATTGTATCTTATTTGAATAAACCAATGAGCAGGCTCAATTCTTGTGATGTTCTCCGGAGTAACATTTCGTACATTCTGATCACACATGGACATGTAACTAATTTTAAACGAGTCAAAATTCCGCAAAGCGAAAGTCATGGCTTAAGAGATTAAACGAACAGACGTCAAAAATGAAAAATCAAAATTGTGGGAATGCCGACTACCAGGGTAGCCGCATTGCCAACACAAATTGATTTTGAACACACAGGGGGACTGTGACGTTTAATGGCCAAAGCCTCAGCAAACTGGAGTATTCTTTTCCAGTTGCTCCGAAAAATCACCGAGAACGCGTCAGAAAACTTGACTATGTGTCCTGTTTGTATCTCATGTATGTGCCAATTCAGTAATATTTCAATTTACCCTGGACTACAATCAATCAAATTTACAGTTTACAACAATGACTGGTTACCTGCTGACAAACAAGTAATCCATAATGTTTTCTGACCGATTTGTTTTACCAATTTCAATCATTTCTGTGTTTTCAACTTTAAGTACATCTCACTACCGACATCGCACACATCATCTTTCGACAGCAAACTTTCGACAGATTCAATCTCGACAGATTGTGGTGGACACAGTTTGTAACAGCAACTCATCCAGGCCTGATTTAGTGTATAGCTATTCGTATGTGGTGCGCTTGTGTTTGATCACTAAGCCATTCGTCCCACATTGTGAAGTGTTGCTTAGAAAAGCGAACAAACTTAAACTGAATAATTACATCTTCTCACGAAAGTCACTACAAACGTCACGCTAATTTGTATTGAATTCAATTGAACAGAACAGGCTGGACGAAAATATAAATTCGTATGTACACCCACATCCGTATTGTATTGTCGAAATGACAGTCGAAGAAGACTAAACTGTTTGTGTTAAAACCTCTGGATGAAGTCAAGAACCTCAACAATGCGAAACCTGAAAACAGTTATCTCAAGTGGAAACACAGATGCAGCTACATACCGTCAAAACAAAAGTAGATTCACTTCACTATGTGACAAACGAGCAACCGGCCTGTTAATGGGACCGGTAATTAAATGACGATAACTTTAAATTGTTGCAGGACTTTCGATTTTCGGGCTATTTAAACTGTTGGCTGGATATTATTATATTTGTCTACAAATCTGATGAGATTGCTACTATTGACTCAATTGAGGTGTTCTGCAAAGAATTTACTGAGGCACGGAATAAATGCCGCGTGCAAGATAAATGGCTCACTGCCTACTGTAGTTGTGAAGCATTACATAACCGAAGGAAAGGATGCCTTTGTTATGTTTAAAAAGCATAAAAAACCAACAAGTCTAAGAAGTCCTTCTTGATACGATAACGACTTAGCCGTACCAATTTGATTTTCTGCCCTCTGTTAAACTTGCTCAATATAATCGAAATTTTTGCCCGCAATACAGAATGTCCTCCTACGTGCGTAGATAAACGATCGGATTGAACACCGCAGAAAAGCTTTCAAAATTAAGCTTCTCGAACAATGGAATAAGTAACTTATACACCAAGTTCTGTTAATTGACCACTAGGTCACAGTCAGAAGAATGACCGAGCTTTTTTGAGACTATTAGTCCTTAGACCGTTGTATGCTTAGCAGCAAATGATGAGTGGTGAAACTGCATTACCTGTCAAACGAACGTGTTATGCCAGTGTATTACCTGGTCCCTTAAAACTGAAGATTGCTACATTGAGAATCAGTTTATCCTTCAGCCAATCTCAGATGTCAGCTGACAATACTGAAGGCCACATAAACCTTTGCAGGATTCTTAGGGAGCTTACAGGCTGAAAAATATGAAAAATATTTATGCGCCTCTCATTCTGTGTTAAGTGGTGCGGAAGGGAAGACAAATCGATCACAAGCTAGTCTCAGTGATAATGTGTTGCAAATCTTGGCAACTGTAGAATTGTGGCTGTAAATGAGTTAATGAGGAAAGAACTATTAACAGGTCAGTAAAAATTAAAATTCAACCGCAAGTTATCATGCACTTCAGCCTGTCGTAAAAAAGACTAGCCCAGAGATGGATGTATAAATTCGACCGTGGTTTTACTCTACCGAAACGGTTGCCGCTTCTCGGCCATTGAAAGATCAGATTTTGCCTTTTGAAGGTATACCTCGTGTCTGCGCTTGAAACCACCAGCGACAGATAGGGTTGAATAGTTATGTAAATACAGTAACTTCTGGTTAATTGGCACAAAAACCGGGTGCAAAATATTGACGAAGTGGACGGAATGATGAATTAGTCACTATCTGTTTGCTCTCTAGCCTTAATAATGGAGAGAATTTACTACCGATGGCAGTGTACACAAGAGACATGATAGGGACACAACTGGCACTGCTCCCTAACCTAGTCGTGTTTCAGTACTGAGCACATCGTGATTATTAGTGCTGGTAGCTAGTTATCATCCTTATCAATAACCAAATGTACCAGAACTCGGAAATTAACACTTAGTCCGTGGTAACGGTGGTTGAGCGTTCACATATGATAATTCGGTCGTGCCTAACGTGAGGTCAATGGCGCAGTGGTAAACACGGTTTCCTCATGAACAGCGTGTCCGTGGTTCAAGTCCCGGCAGTGGCGATGATATACACTACTGGTGAGCTTTAATAAGAGCGAAACTCGAGTCTAGTGCTTCTTTTCGAGAGGGGGCGACTGGAAAGTGTATGTGAATGCGACAGCTGCGATCAATTGTAGGTGATTTTCAATCCATATTTTGGATTTCATCTGGTATGTGCTGTATTCCCAGTTTGGTATAATTGTATAGAATGTGAGAGTTTCTTGCTTCCTATGGGTGATATTCTGTCTGCAAATGACGGTTAACAATTGTGTCAAGTCAAACTAGACGTTTCACTGTTCAACTTGTTCGGTATGCAGTTGACTGAGCAATCTAATACTCTCTTCGACGTAGTTTTTCCTTGTGATTCCTTTTACGTTCTTTACTATTTTCCATTCTGTTAGCATGTTTGAATGTTCATGCCACTGGCAGAGTTAGAGCCAGAGATTTTATTGAATTTTCCCGCGAGTTGGAAAATCCAAAAGACTTGACTCTGACATACAGTCAACAGCAGAAGTTCTCCTAAAAGATGGTATCTAGTGATAGACAAACAAATCAACACAACTGTTGTGAGACTGCTAACTTGTCCTAAGCGATACTCACTTTGTTTGGTCACTTGTCACCGCAAAGAAGCACGCACAAGAAACATTACAACTAGAAAGCTATACAGGATTTTGGTTAGCAAAACTTGAAAGTCATTCACATATGATCACAATTTTTCACTCACCTGCAGCTTTGGGCTATTTCGTTCTGATAGAAAACACTATAATCGAGTTTTCCTCTTGTTAGGACTTGACAGTGATGTCTATCCCTGTCATCAGTTGTGACGGATGTACAAAGAATTTCACTCGTTTTCCAGTCATAAGAATTTTGCTCAATGGGTTTGATGATTCCTGTGATTCCAACTAGAATAGAAGTAATCGGGGTGCCATCCACTAAAGTTACCAGGACATTTATTGCGTTACCGTATCAGATTACCGTTCAGGGTTTCCATACTTTGGGTTTAACTGGTAACGATGCGACTGAGTTGCAATTAACCGACTATCCGCTATCAATATATCTGCTCGTCGTCTGAACACCGTCGTGAACATCGGTTCAGCACCCAGAATCTTATCCTCAGGAAATATGGCAAACTTCTGGATGCAAATGTGGTCAAATTAATACCGTCGGTGGTGGTATTTCTGGACTTGGGCAAACAATCCTGCGATCTAGTTAATATCAGTTTGGGCTTCTGATCACCAAAGTAACTGGCAACATTCCTATTTAAGATGAGAATTTCACCTCAGTAAAGCAAATAGCTACTGAACTTTCCTGAGGATTAAAATGAAGTCAGGTTATAATAACAAGCCGTCCAAAAGTGTTATTCTCGAGTCCTATTTAAGGTTAGTGATATCCAGCACTTTGCTCGTAGTACTGTATGCTGAGAGGATGCTTGTTTTTTTCATTGCTTCTCAAAAACAATAACTGATGTCTGCTACTTGCTAAATATTCTTTTCGTTTTATTTTAGAATTCAGCAGTCTGGTCGGAAATTGAAGAAGAATTAGACCGAGAGAAAATACGGCCAGTAACTCCAGATGCTGAAATGTTACTGCACATTCAACGTTGGGGTGAAAAACGAGCAGCCGAACTTTGTGAAGCTCAAAAAGAAATTCTACAGATATCAGAAAACAATGCACTAGCTGAGGAAGAGTTACAATATGCATGGGTAAACTCAAGCGATTTGCTTTTTAGATAGACTCGAATGGGATCTTGCCTAAACGGGAACATTTCACATAATGTTAACTGTTTTTATGGATTTTGTTCTTTCAGATTCGCGAAATACAACGCTACCGAGAAAAGGAAAACGCTGGTTTTGCCGAATATATTGCCAGAACTTCAAACATTGATCGACTAAAAGCCGCTCGACGGGCTCAGCTAGATGCGATAGAAGCCTCACGTATAGGATGCACAAAAGCACGAACAGATGTTACGGGACAACGTCCGATCACACCAACACCGCCCTCATCGGACACGAATAATGAAGAGGATGATGTAACAGGGAAGCTGAAGGTTTGTCAGGGTCCTTGGAAGTTAGGAACGGCCTCGAACGAGCAACAAACCCACGCAATCTATCACCAGACAGACATACCAGGCTTAAGTGTAACTGTAAGTGGTCCACGAATAAAACTGTAATCCATTTACGTACACTGAAAATGTTACCGTGACTGCTTAGTTATATTAGATATAGGGAAGACTCTCTTTTACTAAAAGTTTTACAAGCAGTGAAGGAAAAAGATTCGGACTACACTTTTACTTGACGATGATGTTTATTTAGAAGAGACCCAATTGCGAAAAATCTGGACTTCGGCTGGATTCGAACTAGTGACGGATACATCATGCCCAAATGCGGCAAACGCTCTACCAGCTGAGCCACTTATCAGTAATTCAGATCATGTTTATCTCAGAATCTTGGTGTTATATTGATTAAATTTGGAGGTATAAGTAGCACATATCCACTGATCATAATTTATGTGAAAAAGAACAGATGATTTTGTGACTGTCGTCAATCGTTTCGAACGAGCATCCTGTTATATGAAAGGCGAAAGCCAAATTTCGAAGGCAGCAACTTACTTGCGATTAATTTTATTTTGAAAAGACAAGCATCCGTTTGGGAGATCCCAGCTTTAAGTTAAGTAGTACGCACGGATTCTTCGCACAGTCCGGTAATTAAAGCTTTAGTTTTTAATTGCATGACCAACCAATAACTTGTGATGTCACTTGTGATCGGTGAGCAGTAGGTCAAAACAAATTAAGCGCTGGCCATTGGAGGTTAATTGCTCGAACAAACTCCCTTTGTGCACGCTCGTGTAGTAAGTTATTTGCTGTTGCACAGCAAAATACAGTTGATGTGCGACGAGGTAACTGTTCGACAGAATAATAGGACATCATCCTGTCTGATTAGGAACCGGATTAAGAAAATCGATAGCAAATAAGACTGATGCCAACATAATAGACCCGAACCATCATCATCATCATCATCATTATCATAACAGCCATGAGTCTGACCAAAGGTACTGTGGCTCGGGCCGCTGTTCACCTCATCAGTGACGTGGAATTCCTTAGCAGAAAACGTAACTAAGAAGATTGAAAATTGTTGAGAGAAGACTAAGAGGAAGAAGCGGAAATGGAATGGATACAGGTACGCCATTGACTGCGACACATCGCCATCTCGGATAGCGTCTCTAAACAACGGTTTAAGTGATCACGAGGACCCCATCCAGGCAGGCGACACCTACCCACTTTGCTCATTGGAGCAGTCAAGGTCTTCATATTTTGTGATCACGTTGTTGCTTGACCACCACGTGGTTTAACCCAACTGTTGGTGGCCTCAGCATATAATGCCCTCGGTAAACCAACCGAGGGCAATCTAACAGTGTTGCCTGGCAGCGGCGAATCAATTGTGATTCGTTTACGTAATCGAAAATTTTGCGAACAAACAGAGTTTGTTCGAGTCCGTTGCTTCCCAAGCTCGCAAGTGGCATCATAAGTTGTTTGTGAGCCATGCGAATGAAAACTAGAGCCTAAAATACCAGACTATGTGGAGCATTCCTATTTACCATTAAACCTATAGACATGCATTGATCTGAAGATGTGATCCTGATCATATTTGGTCGTTTGTTTGTCCATCTGATGAAACTACGCTAATAGTGGATATATTTATTTCATTTTTTTGTAATCGATATCTACGTATTTCCTGAACGTCATTCAGAAGCTGACCCTGAGTTTTACCACAGTCTTGGGCCTGATTAGTTAGCGGTCAGAATTATATCCTTATCATTTAGGCAACAAGTTTACGAGGGTTGAGGAGACCCTGCAATGAAGACCATCATACTGTGTTTCGTGTTAATGTCAATTAGCCTGTACGGTTATGCATATGAACACGGAATACCGGTGGTAAGGTTACCTTCCTTTTCTGGCGCCAGTGCTTATTTTATATGCCTGAACCTCATACTAAGTAATCAACTGATCTTCTTGTAAGGGTCGTGTATCGATGAACACTGGATGTTTCTGTGTTACCCGGCTTGCATTGCTCATCTCTGGATATCGGTTTCAGAAGATAGAAGGAAGACTAGGCCTTATTTTTTAAAGTTTTGACCACAATTTCATAAAACTGAATCGTAAACGTATAATTTCCTTCATATGTTCAGCTTTTGCTGGAAGAAGATCTTACCCAGTTAATCACGGTATATTCCAGTGACAAATCATATTAACGGATGACTTGTATTATGTAGAGGAAGAGGAGTGGGGTAAACTGCACTGTGGAACATTGGCGTTAGATGTCGGGTTTACAAAACCTTGCTGCTAGTTAGTTCGTCAGTAACAAAGACTGACACATATAACGTGTGTGTTGGTTAACATTTTGTTTCAGGTTTTCAGTCACGGGCGCTAAGTATTTGTACATATACAACACAGGCGTGACAACAATACCGTAATAGTTCTAGCTGCCATACACTTATCGTATATCAGCAAATGTTTTGCGTTCGCAACTGAAAACAGTAAACCGTGTTGTTATTGAATGGTGTATATTTTTGTCGTTTAATTTCACTATCAGGAGGTCAAACACAACCGGCTTAATGAAACACAGAAAGTGGGTACACTGAATAATGGATGCCGGAAGGAGGTCATAAAATTGATGAAGGTGAAAGTTCACAAACAATTGGGATAAATCGATTTTGGACAGTCATGTTCTTGAACCAGTTGGGCAATTTCCACTTCATGCTAGTGCTCGATCTTCTTCCCTCGTGTTTTGTATTGGCCAAAACTGTCATCGGAGGTGCAAACAACATCAATAATGTAATGCAAATTGACATTAATAGGTTACTCCACTGTTTTCGGTGTTGACGGCAGGTTGTGGGCTAAGGTGGTGACTACGGTCTAAGCTGATGGGTACAGTTTATTGCTCAAAGCAAAGAACTGATATTTTGTGACAGCTCGAAGTGAGCCAATTTCCTGTTCGTTGTAGGAAATATGTTTTACTCTCGGTTCCCATTTTTTTCTGTCGATGATTCGCTTCGGAGATTCATTGCACGGCAAAGGAGTTAGAGGACATAATCCTAAACTGATCTGTTATATCCTTTTGTATAAAACGACTTCCCGCTTGATTGAACGGCGATTCACGAACTGACCCTGATGTCCTGTTGGTATAAAGTTCATACAACTTAGGTTAGTTTTCGATCATGGATGAGAAGTTCTAAAGATGGTAGACTGTTATCAGCCTTCATTTAAACTGAATGACACATTAACACGGTACCATCCATCAGTAGATGAAAGTTTGAATTTTTTTTGGGTTGGTTCTATAGTTGACTAAGTTGAGGTGAAATATCTCATCAATATTATAGCCAGATGTGAACAGCTAAGACAACTATTAAATCGCTTCTGGCGATTTAAGGTAATTCGCTCAGCAACAGGTATTCTACAATTCCGATGACGCTTATTCAGAAGGTCGGGTTAACGGGACTATCTTCCAAATCCAAAAAACGTCAGAAAGGTTGTTCTGACGATTGAGCGACGGGGTGCATACAGTCCGTGGTCACCTCTGCACAAGGAACAACGGGCAGTATCATTGTTCTAGCTGGTGACCGCCATGTTAGCATGGCATCTGGACCTCTTGAGGTCAGTCGCATCCAAAGTGCTAGGAGTAGTGGACTTTAAAGCAGACAACCTAACTGGTTGGCCATATTCACTACTGGCTACAGATATTCTTCTTTCAATGAAGGATAATAAATCGGCGAAGGTGGGTTTTATTCTAGTAGTCATTATGTTGTCAGCCATATCAGCCCATCTGTCCTGTAGGCCTCTGGGAAATCGTTCAGCCAACCGGATCAAATCAGTAGATTCATTTAACTCCCCCGACCTATCCAATTGGGCAGTGTGAAGCTGCATGCTCGCATTTTGGTGGCTAAGTGCCTGAGGCCATCCAAGTCAGAAATACCTAACTTAGAACCACCAAACAGTTCATGCATTACAGATTGAACGATCCGATGTGGATGTCCAAACAGACCTGTGAGTATGTCTGTAGCTTCTTTATATCTTGTCGACCCAGGTGAAATCACACAATGTTCTATGGATTCCTTCGCTCTACCACAGCAATAATAAATAAAATATGAAAGTCTCTAGTTGTCATCACTCAGCCTACTTTATGCATTATTTTCGAAGTTTCTAAGAAACCCATGAAAACGTCGTGGCAATTCATCGAACGGTTCGACCTCAAGCTTAGGCAGACCTAAACCCGGAATAAGTGACTTCAGTGACTTTTCCAGCGTCCTAACAACCTTACCCACCTGACCGGACTGGACTGGTGATTTGTTTGTTCCTACCTTGTCGCGTTCCTTTGGTTCTATTAAAACGATTTCTCGTTCGGGGTGTTTGTGGGCATCCATCAATCTACGCTGTAGCTCAAGCCTTCTTCTACGCAGCTTATACTCTTCTTCGGCAAGTAACAATTTTTCTTGCTTCAGCTGTGTTTTGAGGACCGACAGAGTGGAAAATTCTGGTGATACACAAGTTTTACGAATCTCTTCTATCTCCTCTAATAGCTCTTCTCCTGGGCCAGATTACTTCATGGCTTCCAGAGCTCGAAACACACCGTGAGTATAAGAAGCAGCACAAACATCATCAAACCTAGATCTTTAAAAGTGTAAAAATGATAAGGTGAATTGTTAGCACTTAAAATGACATTACGAGGTGACTGACCGTTTTACCAGTCCAGAGGTTGGGTTTGGGGTTAACATAGAGAGAAAGCACAAGTTCCGTCAGCAACCGCATCCTCGACAGATAAGGCTCTATTTGGCAAACTTCGAATTGCAGAAGAATTTCCGAGACCACAGCGCGAGAGACTGGCTATGTTGACATTAGTAGTACCATCAGGTACGATAGATTCTGCAGTCTGGATTCTTTTGGGCTTTCGTCGACCGTACATTATATACTGAATTGATGCACGCGATTGAATACTTCAAAAGATCCGAATGCAACAATGCCTTGAAATCTTGCTATTCAAGTACTGTTAAATCGCACCTGTCGATTTAGGGTAATTCACTTAGTAACGCGTATTCGACAATTCCAGTAACACTTATTCAGACGGTCGGATTAACGGGACTATTTTCCAATTACAAAAAACTCCAGAAAAGACGATTGCAAGGATTGGAATTTATGCGGTACCGTTTAGTAAAATTACAACAAAGGTACTATCTCTCCTTGAATGTGAATCAACCTGGTACATAAATTATCGAGAAAAGGAGTTCAGAATGTGCCAGTTAAGCACGTACTCACAAACAGTCAACAGTCAACGGGAAATGACCTCATTAAAACAAGCGGGTACAGATGAATATGAGAGCGCGTCAAACAACACCAGGAAGGAAGTTTAAACAGATAAACAATGATAGTTATAAAAAGGAAGAAGGTCAACATTTTATGTGCGGTTATGGTACAAAATTCGTTATGATCGTCCACTGCACACAGCAAAGACAAATAAAGGCAAATTAAGGATCGGCTTTCTACAAACAAACTAAACATACCTCAACGGATTCATCGTTCCGCATCATAGACAAAAGACAACAAACGTACCAGACGAAATTCAACAGATCCAATAACAGCCTAATACAGAATTCGAACAAAATGGCATACCCTATATCTTTATTTACCCCATAGGATAGTCTTTCATTCATCTTACTTATTCAATTGTTCTGAGAATCATTAGTACACGAGAGTTGAAGATCATACACGGTTAGATACTGAAGTACGCTAGTGAAATTCTGACAAATGAAGCACAAAGAGATACCGGGAAAAAGCAAGGAAAAACTGTGTTTGGTGAACTGTAGAAATGCTTAATCCTCTCTATCGTTAAGATAAGCACTTGTTCATGATTCAGAAACTGTGAAGAAAAAAGTGGATATCGCCTGGATTCTTCAAAAAATTGGTTCAAAAACACGTTCGTTTACATCTATACAGATACCCCAAAAAATCATACAGATTCGTTCATCAACACCAAACATAAGTGGTTAAAGTGTCTTGTCCAGATAATCGTCTTTCTATCAGTGTTTGCTTGTCAGTAACTGTTCAACAATGTGAGTTCTTTCAGCTGGTCTCAATTTTTATCCTGTTTTCAGTCTTATCGACTGTGTTACTTCGTATTCGGCTATTTGTTGGGAAAAGTGATTACAGAACGGTATGCAAGTTGTTACTTCAAAAGACCTACGGGAACAGAATGATCGATGTCTGAGCATTTAATGTTTGCGCTTAGTGGCTTTATAATGTTTCGGGTTTCTTCTCTATTGGTATAAACAAGTGAACTCATACCTACTATTATCACCAAGCTTAAGGTATTGTATATAAAAATAGGAAAAGATGACACTCGAACCAAACTAATAAACTGTTTATACTTGAATTAATAACTAACAATATCATTGCTAGTCAACATTAGTTTTTATAACATGAGACAATTTTCATTAATTGCAATGATATGGTAATTTGTTAACTGACTTCAACCGCTATCGTTTCTCTATTGTCTTCAGGCGTTCACATCACAAACAATTCAAATTGAATCCACTCCAAGGCAACTGTTCTATCAAGCAACACAACTGGAGAAAGAAATGCTTAAAGTGATCTTATGACGGTCCATCCGAAGGGACATGTGAAGTTAACGGATTTTGTTAGTAGCATGTAGCACGATTATATAGGAGCTCTGGTAGTAAAATGTTGAATAAGAAATGCTGTTTTCTTACGATCACTTATTATCAGTGGGAGGATCAGTCATCGTCCACATTCACGCGTTATTTGATACTACCACTTCTCTATTTAGAAGTTATTGTTGGTGGTTCAAAATATGTTAAACGACAGTAAAGTATTATCAGTGGTTTTTCTAGTGTGTGGAGAGGTTATCCAACAACCTTGTGCTATAAAGTAGACACAGGTTAGCCCAACAGCGGTAATGGAAATTGAAGCCAATAAGCCTGGATACATACTTAAGACATGTTTGTAAGACTATGAATAGTAGTGTACACGTGTGTGTGCACGCAAAGGATTACTTCAAATTTCCAGTCACTACTAGTTTGAACAATAGGTTAACTAGAGGATGTCTCCAAAGCTCGTGTTGTTGCTGATTGCACCGGTAGAAACGGTTATCAACTAGCCATCACAACCGTTATCTCATGATAATGGATCCGTGATTATATGATTTATATGTATCTCTCGTTTCGTGATATCTACCTTTAAACCGCCATTCGGAGAATGGTCTTGTTTTGATTTGACAAATCGGGTGGTGGATAAGACTAACAGACTTCATACTATGAGCCTGGAGCTAACCCGTTGCACAGAACTTGATGAGCGGGTGTACGGAACTGGATCAACCTGTCAGTTGGGAACTTCACACATACGTGTGATTCTATTGTAGTGGATCTAAACACTATACAAAATTCAGGTACGAACACAAGA
>JTDE01004681.1:15835-30597 GCA_014338405.1 Paragonimus skrjabini miyazakii | reverse complement strand
ATCTCCGATCTCATTAAACCTGCTAGGCGATATTTTTAAATTACTGATGAGTAGTCGAGGATTTGGTTAATTTCAAGTTGAACATCACTCACAATTGATCGCAGCTGTCGTATCCCCATAGACTATCCAGTCGGCCCCTTTCGAAAAGAAGCACTAGACTCGAGTTTCGCTCTCGCTAGAGCTCATCAGTAGTGCATATCATTGCCACTGCCGAGAGTCAACAGACAGTATCTGTGTCTCCTATCGAGACGATCGGGCAACCTGATCATTACTCACAAGCGAAAGTTGATGAGCGTCCACATATGATAACTCGGTCATGTCTAACGTGAGGTCAATGGCACAGTGGTAAACACGGTTGCCTCATGAACAGCGTGTCCGGGATTCTAGTCCCGGCAGTGGCAATGGTATGCACTACTGACGAGCTCTAATGAGAGCGAAACTCGAGTCTAGTGCTTCTTTTCGAAACGGGCCTACTGAAAAGTTTATGAGAATGCGACAGCTGCGATCAACTGTGGATGATGTTCAATCCATATGAACACTGAAATTCCCTACTACTCATCAATAATCAAAATGAAACAGTGTTAGCGCATTCTGACGACCGCCGAATCGATTGCAGTTGGATTACGAAAACCCACCCTGGGCTGTTAGAAAAATTACTTCAGTCCTTGTTACATCCTTAGCCACAGATCAATCATCTCCGCCCTAACCACCCACAAACATTTGACCCTGACCGTGTAACGTAACACCTAGTCAACGTCCGCTCCAGATTACGTGAAGTCTAGTAGTTGCCTTTATTGTCACCCGTTAACAGTCATTTGTTGGTTTCGGCGTCCGTCTCGTGACATATCTTGATTAAACCAATGCAGATAGTTTGGACTGAGCTCTAATGAGAGCGAAACTCGAGTCTAGTGCTTCTTTTCGAAGGGGGCCGACTGGAAAGTCTATGGGAATGCGACAGCTGCGATCAATTGTGGGTGATGTTCAACTTGAGAAATAATTATCAAAAACAGTTGTTCATCACATCGTAAAATCCTGCTAGGTGTTAAGCTCGTGGGATGTGGCAAATATCAGTTGGAGTGATTGGAAATGACTGAAAATACCAATTAGGCTGGATCACATGTGCTACTCACAGACAGACACACACCAAGCAATGATTGACAATCAGTTGATGATAAGCGCACAGAACCTGTTGACATGGTCGACCACTACAGCTTCAGTAAAGCTGGGGATTTGTAAGTTATCAGCATGTATTGGGATCGTAAGCGATTACATGATACTGATTTTGTGACATGTGGTCGATAAGTGTCGGTGGCTGATGAAGCAGAATTTCGTTTTGGCTTAATTCTCATCACTAGTGGACGGGGTGCTGTATTTTCCAGCCAGCGATATGTAAAAAGACTACATAATTGCGTGATTTACTTGAAATCCAAGAGTCAGGCTATCCTGCGTGGCCTATTTTATAAATGCACGATTCTGTTTACAATGTGGTAGCAAAGTAAGTAGTTAGTCTCATACTATTTGTATAGCATTTGAACCACATTTTCGAGTCGATCCTGTGTATTGCCGATCTAGGTATTGCCATGGACACGATGTGCTCGTTGATGTCAATTCTTGATTCACAAAAGTACCAGCAACTAACTCGACAGATCTCATTCTTGCTTACATTTTATTCAAAGCTGTTCACCCTCCAATCTTTGCCGACTATGTGGAACACGTTCTTTCACTTTGCACAGAAATGTGGGGCTCTGTGCTGTGTCAAAGTTGTTTCAGCGAACAGATTGGGCAGCTGTGGGAGTTCACTCTTCTCTGTTTTAGCTTATGAGTTCATGGCTAAATGTAAGCAAACAAGGTCTCTAATAATGCACAACTTATTGCTTCACAAAACTTAATTTGGACAACATTTTTTCCTAATACACAAAATAAGAAACAGATTGGAAAGCAATTCTACGTTTCAGTTGTGTCTATCTAAATCCATCAAAAGTTTTTCTCTTTCTAGACATTTTGATTAGAAACCGTTCAAGTGGACGTTCAGTGTACCGCACGCCACAATAAGTAAGATAATACAAGAACTATGTGGACTTTTCTCCTGTTGCATATAACAGGTTACCAGTACACACGTTGATTTACAGAGCATCAAGAATATGCCCTGAGGATAACCCACCAGCTGAACAGCTAATGTATCATGACGCTCTCCGTGCTTACAACTTCCAAGAATGTTGTATCCGGAAATGAAGTAAACTTACTCTTTCAAGAGGTGCAAGTGAAAAAGTCTGTAAAAGACATCAACATCAAACTCCACTCTGGAGATAGTATTCTGATTAACACTGTTGAAAAGATTAGTAGTGCCTCGTTGAAGTGCGGGTATAATGTGACTTAACTTACTCTGCTTTCATCAGTGATTGTGTGTGTTGACTATCACTGAGCCTATTTCTTGATTCTTTTCTTTTATTATATTTCTGACAATATGGTGTTCAGTCGCACTCGAGAGATGAATGACTGATTTGCTCATCTAGGGGTGTTATTATTACTGCGTCAAAACTAGCTCTGAGGTTCAGCTAAGTCAATTACTTCATTTCTGTGTTTCTGGAAATATCATAAGTGGCGTCGGGAACCTCTGTAACTTCTGTTGATGGATTCTTGCACGCCTGAAATTCGGAACGTTCATACCTCTTCAAGAGGAATCGAAGACTAATTAAAACGCTTCGAAATATGGTCTTGCTTACAAAGAGCTGAAAGCGGGAAAAAAAGTCGCTCACTTGCTCATCGTAATTGGTAAAGATGTGTATAGCATTGTAAACAATTTGTCACTTCCTGGTTCACCGATTTTTCTTTTCTTGAATCCTTGAAAAAACTACTGCTGTCACGTGTTCAACCCGTAAATTTTGAAACAGCTGAACGAGATAGATTTCATACGCTCGTGAAGAAAGAAAACCAAGATATCAGGCATTTAATTCTCGAAATCGAGACCCAGGCAGCTCGGTGTAATTTTGAAGACCAGTTATAAACTCATCTTTGTGACTTTTTGATCGATGAAATAGATATGCGTGATCTGCAACAGAAGCTTTTACTAATGCAATGGTTACCAAACCTGGGTGCTAGTATCCCAGCCCTCGGTAGATTACCTCAGTGTGACGGAGAGGCACGTCCAAAAGCCCAAATCGATCGGATCGCGGACAATGCGGGCGACCGGAAGAAACGTCGTTCAATCAGATCGGACCAACGGAGGAGACATGGGAGGAAAAATGGAATGGATGACCAGACCAGAGGCCAGATTATTCTAACACTCTTTGGAATAACTCGATGGGGTCGTGAAATACGATCAGAGCTTATATGAAGTAGAGTGCAAACAACATGGGCGACACGAAGAGCCATCGCCGAACCTCATCGGACAGACGGACGAGGAATGGTGGGCGGAGAACTTCCCGACATAAGGCGTCGGTCACGCACACAGATCGAACAGAAGTGCACATGAAGTGTGAACGGAAACCGTGTGTATGTGTGTGTGCGTGTTGTGGACCGGAGTTTTAATTCATAAACGCAAGTCTCTGTCAAAGGTACCACTGGACATGCTTTAACAATTCGTGGTTCTTTTTGACTCACTTTCTGATTCTTAGTCCATTGCTAGCAATTGCCTTTTTTGGTTATTGATCCTGGGGCATCGATTACTGGTCTAAAAAGTATGAAACTGTTGACCATATCTGTTTCATTGTTTGTTGATGCACGTAAATCAAAAGTTCGCATTTTACTCCTTCAGTCTTCCAAAGCTTCTGGTGGTGTGCATATGAAACTAATTTCGCTGGAACCTAAAGACAACCCAATATTTATGAAGTGACGGATCATTGTTTCCGTGTTACTTGAGTCCGTCGGGAAAGCAATCGATTAACTTGTGAAAAACGTTATTACCATCTCTGCAGTCTTCGATTTGGGCTGCGCCCATCGTGACTCTGCTTAAACGTGACGGTAAAACGCCTCGAGTCAGCGGTGTTTATCGACTCACACTCCACAAGTTCTTTTTGTAGAGGACCTATGTCACTGCATCAATTTCAGAATATTTCGAAATATTTTTCATAGTTTGATTTAAAGGACGCTTTTCTACAGATTCCACTTGATAAGACTTCCAGTACTCTGACAATCACCAATACGCTTTGGGATTGTTTCGGTATAATTTCCTTCTTTTTGGTCTGAATATATATCCTGCTACATTTTAAGACGTTATGAACACCTTTTACTGCCAATCTAGAGGGTGTTTTCATCTATCAGGATGATGTTATTGCGCATGCATCAACCATGCCTATCCATGATGAACAACTGTATGCTTTACTTAAACGCTTCCGTTCTTAAAATGTTACCGGCAATTCTTCCAAATGCATATTTGGGCACGTGTAGGATCGAGCGAACCGAAGACGGCCGGTTGAGAATAACACAGCGATTAGACAAAGAGTATCTTGTTGACCTGCGAGGTCAACCCGAGTGTAAACGGATACAAATACGAAACGATAACAGAGTGGAGTGACAAACGTGCACGCAGTGGGGTCGTATGTTCGAGTGCACGGGGTAGTTGTCGGTATCTCTATTTGTTCAAACAAATGTTCAAGTATATACAAAAGTAAGAAACAAAAAGAGTACAAATGGTGCTCGTAACTCTAACATAGTTGACATTGACGACTAGGGTCGCTACACACGTCTAAGTTCTCATTCATGCGTGCGTACACTAAATTAACGTCAGCTGGTTATACGCAACAAATACCAGACACGAAGT
The DNA here is from genome assembly GCA_014338405.1 of Paragonimus skrjabini miyazakii. Taxonomy (NCBI): domain Eukaryota; kingdom Metazoa; phylum Platyhelminthes; class Trematoda; order Plagiorchiida; family Troglotrematidae; genus Paragonimus; species Paragonimus skrjabini miyazakii. Next base: position 25,838 of record JTDE01004681.1, on the reverse strand, counting down.
TGAAACACGAACAATTGAGGGAGGCCGAAGGAGTATCACACAATAATTACAATAGGTTTCGACCAGCGCTAAATAACACCGATATGTGGAAAGGTCCAGGGAGCTTCAGCAGCCGACCGTCGAAAGCGCCATTGGTACGCCTAGGCCTGTAGAGTCTTCTTATTTTTGTTTACTAACGATGCCTCACTTTTGTACATCAACGTTTTCGCATCAACTTTGCATGTTGTTCAGAAGGATAAAAGTGACCTTGCAATACGATACAAATTTTGTGCACACTGGTCTGCTCTTCTCTCTATTGCGCAGTCGCTTGACGGTACTACACAGATCTTTCACCCAATATTTTGGCTCCGCCCTATCACGAACAGCTCCCATCGCGCTTCAGCAGCCCACGGTAACTCCGTAATATCCTTACTTTTGATATACTGGTGATTTGGAATATTGTGGTGTTAATCTTGAATGTCTGTGAACACCTTCTGCAAATCAAATTATTTGATTATCGCAACTCGCTGGAACCTCGTAACTATACTGTTGCATTCCTTCATTTTGTCGTTACCGCTAGCTTAGTGAGGCACGTTTGCATTCACTTAGGCTATTCAGCAACTCGTTTTTTACCATCACAGGCCAACAAGCATGCAGACCAAAAAGCGCGGTCGTAAGCAGCAAGCACACTGTAGACATAGATCCTTGCGGTCCTATGTACACTGTGAACTAGGATTTTGGGAAGAATTTTACACATCTCACCACAGGCAGACCGGGATTTTCTCCAGGTCATTATAAGGGTTCCTCCTTGATGAGAATGGTTATCTTCCTGATCCTGATAATTCCTCACTTCTATCTAAGACATCTACTTCATAGCGCAGTGAAGATGAGCGATCGTAATATACTACTCATACCGCGGCGATTCAGTAGTAAGACCAGAGTATATATTTTAACATCGTACAAGCCGCAGGTAAAATGCAGGAAGGAACATCAGAGTGCAGCGTCGCCCATAATGGTCCCTGCTACTTAAAGGAACCGAGCATTGACGTCTGTGGCAACCGAGACGGTCTGCGGACGAATACCGCGCGCAAATGAATGGTTTTGTTTATGGCCTCATTTAAACGCTTAACCCATGTGTTGCTTTGTCGAATAAACAGCCCTTGTGCCATCCGCGTTCTTTGATCACTCGTTCTTTACTGGATTCTCTTCAGTAATATTCTCGACTTATTCCTTATTTCGCTGGTAAGGCAAAACCTTTATTCGATCCTCTTTTTTCCAAATGATTTAATTTAGACTGAATTAAGTTAATGAACTCCTCGAGTTCTGTTGAATTTTCTGTATTTTGATTCAGTATTACGTACGTTTTCTCCATAGTTACCATCAACATTGATCACTAATGCTTCATCACACCCAGTTTATCGTTCTGATTTTAATCACGACACTCAAAAATACTACCATGCAATTTGTACTACATTTCGTGATGGATGGAATCACGGTGTTTCTCTACTACTTCTTGAATTCTACACAGGTCGAGATGAAATTTCTGTTACTCTCGGAGGATTATTGTACCTTGGTGTTATTGCTCCCACATCACTGTCCGCTCTACTAGGTAATTTACACTCCGCTCGTTTCAGAATTGAAAAGATAAAATCATTGGCTCGCCTGAATTGTTAATAGCCAGTAACATTTCTGAAAGTTGTGTTCTGTGTGTATTCCAAGCACAATCACAATCATCCGAATGCACAACCTGGCCAATGACTTTTGAAGCCTAGCAACGAATACGTTCTGACTATTCTGGTCCACTTCTTGATATATACGATGTTCTGATTATTCTTGATTCGTATCCACGTTGACCGGAAGCTTATTTTACGTCGTCAGCAACTGCGGAGTTCACCCTGATTGCATTGTGAAAAACATTCAGTCGGAAAGGAACACTATTTGCTTCGATCACTGTCAGGAATACTCATTTCACTGCGCAGATTGTCTGAAAAAAGTAGAATGTCTAGATCTGATCACTGCACCCAGACAGCCCCAATCCAGCGGTGACGCAGGGAATTTTTTGCCTACTCTAAAAATTGTGATCAAATCTATCAACCCATTCAATTTTGAAGAACTAGGCAATGTTGGGGATAACTTCTCTCTGTGAGATCGAATTTCTGACCACTCAACAACTGGAAGCAGTCTAGGTGAACTATTCAAGAACCATGTTATCAAGACTAACATGCTTAGTCTGGAATCAGCTGAATTAATATATCTTAGTGATAGCAACTTCCGATCATCTCGAGGAGTTGCGTTCATAACCTGGCTACTCAGAATTGCCTCATAGTTTATTTGGATGTTGGATTTGTCTACCATGGACACATCGATCAGCTTGACAATAACTTACTTGTTTCTACTTCTGCCTTGTCTATTATCAGTATCGGTGTTTATGAGTCTATTGCGGGTTCACGTCCTAATACAGTTGAGGTTATCCGAATAGCTCAATAATAAACAAAACAGAAACCATAACATTTCCGACTCTCACTTAAACTGTAACGGATGTGGTGATGGACACTAAACTTATTTCCCATAAATGTCATTTGCTTACGTTGTTGACAATAAAATATACGATTGCGCCCGGGAGATAATTACCTGATTTTCTCAGTTTGGGATGTCATTACTACTGCGTCAGAACTTGCTCTGGAGTTTAGCTAAGTCAGGTACTTCATTTATGTATTTCTGAAAGTATCATACAAGCTGCCTCTACCCTGGTCGAAGCGGTCCCATGCTGTCGACCTGTAAGTATGCGTGTCAACTTTCATGTCGCGGCGGATCAACCAAACTGGTAAAACCAAAGAAACTCACGAAACCGAGTTCAAGAAGCATACCTATAAATGGTTGAGATGCACTAGCTCATCTGCTAGTGTCGGTCTGTATGTCAGTATGATGTCGTCCTTGAAAAATCTGCACAACCGTGTAAAATCATGACATAAATCGGAAACAGATTAGAAAAGTAAGTGACAAATCACCCCGCCCACTTTGAAGCTTGATCGAGTACATATCCAGCTGGATATGACTTTCGTCATAACAACTCCTGTGCATTCCTAGGACGGTCTTCGTGACACTTCGCTGTGCAACACACCGTGCTGCCGTGTTGTTAGTGTCGTATTATACCTCGATTGTGTAAGTCTTGTACACGTCTTACTCGGCATTTGGCACACGCTTGTTTCTGTTGTCTTCTTTCACATGGCTATCGCTAAAACCCCTACTTTAGAAGAACGCTATCCCTTGTGTCTCCACGTTACACAAAGTTGGTGTAGGAGTGTAACGAGTACACGAAGCTGAGACGTCTGGCTTGCTTGTTGGAGCTGAAATGGTTAAAACGGTGTCTCGTCCCTTTGTACATATAGAGGTTAAATGGCAATACCACTCTCAAGATGGAACCGAACGAAGTCGTTGCAAAGAAATATAAAGGATGCCAAACAGCTGCTCGAAAATTTCTCAGATGCTGTTGACCTTCCAAACATTACCGTCTATGTTTGGTGAGCTGCAGTGTTGAAAATGAATGTCCCAATGGATGTCTCAATAGATATGGATCAAACAGCAGAACCAGTGAGATAACATATCACCTTACAAGTGGCCTAGGAGTGTACAAGATGTGTATTACCGTACACACCATGGTTAAACTCAAGGTGGTCGATCTGTGTCCACGCAGTTAATGTTTAAGCGGCCTCACAGTTGGATAGAAGCCTCAAAGTTTGATGTCACACTAGAGTTTGACAACGTCCACAAATAGCAACACCGGAAAAGAGCATGAAGAGGTTATATTGTTTATTTAGACGAAAAAGAGAGTAAGTCCGGGAATCGGCTCTTTGGGGACTCCAGCGCTGCTCTAATTGAAGTCAGAGGAGCGGGAGCTGACCCGGGCGTGGTAATAGCGACTGGCAAAATGGGAGTGTAGTCACAGAAGCAGGCTACCACGGATGCCAAAGTTTTTTAGTTTACGGGGTAGTACGGTATGGTTTCCAGGTCTAACGTTTTCGCAAACTCGAGGTACGTAACCTTCGATACTGTGTATTGGTCGGCCCAATGTACTGACCGATCACTAGCCAACAAAAATTTGTTGCACATGAGCATTCCGGACGAAAGACATGATGAGCAGTGGAAAGAAAATTTTTCGATAATTTCAGTCGAATATAGCCTCAGATACAAGTGTTTCAAGCGCTTTGAATGCGCTAGTGAGAACAACAACTGATCTAATTGGCAGAAAGATCACTGCAATCACTATAACTAAGGGATTTAGAATGGTCACCATCCAGCCCGTATAAACGGAACAGTGTTCAAGCCACTCAAAATACAACAAGGTAACAGGGCCAATAGGGTTTTCATCCCCATCGATTAAAAAGGATAAGTCCTATCTGGTTTAGGTAAGCCACACATGTACAATCTTCCAGAAGTGCGTTGAACAATGCGTGACGATAAACCAGCGGGCCCAAATAATTAAAATAAAACTGCATAACAGTTTTAATGACCTAGAGACAACCCCGGTCTGTCTGCTGTAAGGTGTGCAAAATTGTGGTGATTGTTACTAAACTCATTTCTCAATAGTGTTATTCTACTACACTGTTGACAATAAGCTGTACAATTGCGCTCGGGAGATAGATTACCTGCTTTGCTTAGTTCGGTTGTTGTTACTACTGCGTCGAAGTTATCTCTGGGGTTGAGCTAATTTAGCTACTTCATTTCTGTAGTTCTGGAATCATCACAAAAATTCTTCTCAAAATCTCAGTTCACCTTGTACACATTTGTACAGCATTTGTCTGTCGTCTGCTAGCTGCATGCGATCGCGTTTGTCTGTTTGCATGCTGGTCGGCCTGTGCGCACCAATGGCATCACATGCATTCTTCCGGCTTGCCCGCGCGCTCGACGGCAGGTGTTGATTTTGCTAAGGTCTGTTGCATTATTTTGAGATAGCTGTGCTTTGGTGGATTAGTGATGAAGGGTGTGTTGACTTTGTTAAGGTCTGTTGCATTATTTTGAGATTGCTGTGCTTTGCTTGATCAGTGTTGAAGGGTGGCTCTATCTTTCCTTAATCTTCCTTAAGAACAAACAGTATTGACCATTTTCCTTCTTACACCAGCTACTGTAACTGTTTCCCTTAAGGGAGTAATTACTCTCATTCAGTCAGAGCCTTGTGCATTTCAAATGTCAAAATAGGACATTCTTCTTCCATATTCTTTTTTGAATAGCTTATAATTCTTATCATTTCTCGATGCGTGAACAGTCAATTTGCTCCAACCCAACCAATTACCATTTGTTTGAGTGAACTCGATTCCGTTTTATCGTCCTCCATTACTGAGCGGCGTCTAGTTGTCAGATTTGTTGTACAGGCACATTCTTTATTCAATTTCTGGGGATTTTTCACATTCGAGGTGAGATATTTAATTTTCATGTACATTGATTCAAATAGTATCGTATCAAATCCAGTTTATACGAGCGCTTTATCATTAACCGTTTTGAAGATAGATTATCTTCCTTGCCGTTGGATATTGAGATAGGCATATTTGGATCAACAGATTACGCGTCACCCGTTGTGAACTTGAGTCGTTAGCGAACGATTCAGTAGTACTCGAATACCTCAACATATTCGGCCCGGACACCTTGCCTTTCAACGAGGACGGGTAGCAACGCTCTCCTGTCATGGAATTCCGGCATTCTACGAGAATGACGAATTCGGATATTGTGGAAATTGCCACCGGTCCTGACAATTATGGCGTTATCCAGGCTGACTCCGCTTCTGTGAATCAACAATATGCCACCGGACGATCAAGCGCTTCTCTGTCACTCAAGGCTGCAGCGATTACACATGAACCCTTTCCTCTCTCGGATGAGAACCAGTTGGACAATCATACCTATGGTGACGTTCCCCTTCCTATTAACCTTAATTCTTTAAAGTTTACGAACGGTTTTTCTATGTCAAGTGTTTTAAGTGTTTCTAAAAGCTTTCCCATTGATAGGATTCCACCTGAACCGAGTGTTGTCGAGCATGATTGCTGTCTGTTTGGAGCCCCATAGGACTAAGCAGGGATCCGGCCCAGGGGTAGCGATAGGGACGGTGGTGACCCCACCGGAGAAGATGGAGAGTGTGTCTAACTCATCTGCTGATTTTCCCGTTCGGCTTAATCATACTCTGTTGAATGTTTCCAATGAATATTCTGATGACCTGTTTGAAGAAGAGCTGACGTTGAAGGCAGAGGAGCTAGAGTCGAGGTGTAAACTGCTGGAACTCCATAAGAGGCGCCGTAGGCCTGCGGAAGTCGAATCCGTTCCGAAAGTCGAGACTAGAGTTAGCACAAGGCCAAGGGATAGTATCACTCCCGCCGTTCAACAATTGGCTTCGGCAACAAACCCCTTTAGTTTGGATCCTGTTGAGCCTTTAGAGCGGGCTCTAAGACCTTTGATTCTTGGAGCCAGTCTTCCGAAAATAAAAGTGGACAGTTTCGATGGTTCCCCGAATAACTACTTCACCTTTGTCAGAAGTTTTGAATGTAACGTAGCAGATACGTTGGTTGATGAAGGATCAAAGCTTTCATATTTATTGCATTATTGTCGTGGCAGGGCGAAAGAAGCGATTAATCATTGTACGCTCTCGCCAAAGGAGGTGGGTGTTACAGAGGTAATGAGAATTTTGCACCAACAGTTTGGCCGACGACATGATATTATGCAGGCGGTAAGTAAAGAAGTTTTCATGGACCCTAAATTAGTACCTGGCGACGTTGATGGTATGCGTGGACTAGCCAGTCAGATGAAGGGCTGTCAGGCGATATTGACGCAACTAGATTACGGAGCAGAACTAAACTGCTCAACCAACCTAACTAAGGCACTTGAGCGATTGCCTCACCACTTACAAGACAGATAGGCAGAAGTTGCTGAGAGCATATCTGAGTGCGGAAGGGAATCTAACTTTGGCGACTTATTACATTTTGTGGAGAAACGTGTAGCAGTCAGCGCTAGTCAGTATGGCCAGTTGGCCGCTCGCGTTGAAAGTAAGTCAAGGTACTCAACGTCCTCTGGACCCTCTGGAGTCAAATACTCGAGGTGCAACGTTGGAATAGGTGTACCTTATGAGAGAGTGAACTTGCAGTGCCCGGTTTGTAAGGGCAACCATGACATATCTGATTATCTTTGGTTTAGCAGCAAATCTTTGGAGCAACGCAGGGCAATGTTGAAGAACATAGGACGCTGTTTTGTTTGCTTGAAAGAGAACCATGTTACGAGATCTTGTAGAGTATAGATACGGTATGGGATACCGGGTTGTGGTCGACGCCATCATACATTGGTTCATGAGGACAGGCCTGTACAAAGTAAGGAGGAGGCTAAGCCGTCCTTGTGCACTGCCACATCCAGTCAAAACGGTGTGTGCCTAGGATTTGTTCCGATAAGGTTGGTTGGCCCAGAGGCGTCAGTGATAACGTATGCCTTTTTGGATAATGGGTCTGACACTACGTTGCTCTATGAATCTGTAGCAAGTGCAATCGGTTTGCAGGGACGGCCATGTCAGATGGTGTTCCGTACTCTACATGGAACTCGTGCAACATCATTCACTAAAGTGTCAGCTGAGTTGCAATCCTTGGATCAGGTGCATTCTGTCACAACTGATTCAGTTTATACGGTTAAACAGTTGTTGCTGACGCAGGCTGACGTCGTCCAACAATCTGGGGGTAGACAAATGGGCTCACATAAGTGACCTTTCGTTTGATAGGTTAACTGAAAACAGCGTGGGGATTCTAATAAGATGCGACGTCCCTGAAGCACACTGGATACTGGAACAGAGACTGAGATATGGCAGTGAGCCTTATGCAAGTAAGACCATCTTCGGCTGGAGTCTAAGAGGTCCGTGTCGTACCATACCCCGGAGCGAGCATTGTGTAAATCTAGTCGAATCACCTCAGGTGTCGCTGGATGATTTGACCCGGAAGACGTGTGAGTTGGATTTTACCGACGGAAGCACTTCGGAGGACAAAAAGATTTATGTAGAGGACAAACAAGCGTTAGCTATAACTGAAAGTAGTGTAATATTTAAGGATGGTCACTATGAGATAGGCTTGCCGTGGAGACAAGATAGATGGTTATTGCACGACAATAAAGAGATGGCTGAGAAATGCCTTGCTTCATTGAAGCGAAGGTTGATTCGAAACCAAAACCTAAACGCTGGCTATTCGGCCGTGATACTGGAGCATATGAGGAAGGGATACATAAGTAAGAGTGCTACAATTACAACAAGGAGATGGTACTGGCCACTCCATCCTGTACCTAACCCGAATAAACCCGATAAGATACGCGTAATCTCCGATGGTGCAGCTGAACACCGAGGTGCGTCCCTCAACAAACCCCTACTGCAAGATTCGGATTTGAATAACAGTTTGTTAAGAGTACTCGTGCGTTTTCTCAAATACCCGGTGGCAGTCTCCACTGACATTGACAAGAAGTTCCTGCAGGTGAGAGTGCCATGTCGTGATCGAGGGGCACTGAGTTTTCTTTGGTGGCGTTCTGATTCGTTCGAAGAACCGTCGGATACCGACGAGCTGCATGTCTACCCCTTTGGAGCGACATCTTCGCCATTGTGTGCTATTTTCGCATCACAAAATGTAGCTATGGTTAATCAGCAGCAGTTTCTATCAAGGATTGCTATCGTAGTGAAGGAGAAGCTCTACGGGGATGACTGCCTAGTGTCATTCGACTCAATATCCGTGATCAGGGCTGTAGTAGATGAACTTCGAGCGATGCTGTGGCTGTGTGGTTTTAGACTCACCAAATGGGTTTCTAACTGCAGTGAGGCACCCGGATGTTGAACTCCACAGCTATGAATACCTGCGGAATCTGAGCATGTGGTGGCATGTGGCAGACGACTGCTTCCGGTTTCAGACCAACCTCCCTCACACCAGTAACACGAAAAGAGGAATATTAAGTTGTGTGGCTTCGTTATACGATCCCTTGGGAATAGTGGCACCAATGTTGTTGCCGGCTGGCAGGTTGCTTCAAGACCTTTGTCACCAAGGCATCGGTTGGGACCCCGATATAAGAGAGCTTGGTTGGGTACGCTCGGAATGTTGGCTGGACGATGTCGAATCCATAGACAGCGTGATCTTGCCCAGATGCATGGTTCATGGACATTCCTCAGCAGAACTTGTTGAATTTCATATGTTCTGTGATGCGTCTGCAGTCGGTTACGGAGCAGTGGGCTACCTAAGGGTGCCTGTCCCGACTAGCAAGATTCTATTTGGTCTTCTGATAGGTAAACTTATAGTGACCCCAAAGACGGCAGTTGCGATACAGATTTTGGAGCTCACGGCGGCCATTCTATCGTCCAAGCTGATGAATTTCCTGATTCGTGAGTTGAGAATTCCAATAAGTAATATACTGTGGACAGATTTCACAGTAGTGTTGCACTACTTACAGATCACTCTTAAATGTTTGAAGGCTTCGCGCGACCTTCAGGTAGTCGAAGTAATTTCTCTTCACGAAGGGGCTTCTAGGGGTGTTTGGTCTTATCGCCGAGGTACTTCTTGATAATGACGGACACGGACGTCAGGAGTCAGTAAGAACTGCAGATGATACTACTGTCAGACGGGACATCAGATCACTTTGTTCCTAGAAGCGTCCGCAAAGCAACACCAGGTCGCTACGGATAAGACAGAAAGTACGGATCCCTCCACTGAACCGGTTGATCGCTGCAGTTCCTACTGCCACCTCGAGTTTGGAAAACCAGCCGATTTTCGGGGCCCAGTGTTGATTTTGCTAAGGTCTGTTGCATTATTTTGGGATTGCTGTGCTTTCGTTGTTTAGTGTTGAAGGGTGGCCCTATGTTTCATTATATTCCCCGAGAATAAACAGTATTAATCATTTTGTTCTTACACCAGCTACTGTAACTGTTTCCCTTACCATTATTCAGTTTGAGCCCTGTACATTTCTGAATGTCAAAATAAGACATTCTTCTTCCATATTCTTTTTTGAATAGCTTATAATTCTTATCATTTCTCGATGC
>JTDE01004681.1:3325-14540 GCA_014338405.1 Paragonimus skrjabini miyazakii | reverse complement strand
GATGTATAACATAGAAAGCTCAAGCATGTTTCTCAACACGTTGACAACAAAAATCACATAACGGATGCGTTGCACATATAATGCCGTCGTATTTAATGTGCCAGATAAGCTTCACCTCGATGGCATTGAGAAGCTACTCACAAGGATCACTAATATAGACTGGACGTCATATACCTGCATTAGTCTTCATAAGAAGATTCTAAAGACCTGCTGCCCGCTTTTGTTCAGAATCCAGAGCGAAACAATTGCGAGACAGTTCATCCAATGTCAGGACCTTATCAAGCCCAAAACCTCCATTAAACTGATAAGAATTACGCAGGATAGAACGCCACTTGAGAGGGAATGTCAAAATCGCTTAGTGCGCAACACTATCATCTCCAAGCGTGTGGTCCAGGACGCATTCAGACAAGGTGCGACGATGTCCACGGGTAATGAATCGGGTCCAGCTGAGTGTGTGACGTCAAAACGTCGCACGGAACTTTAATTACCGAGATTTTTTAACTGTTTTATGTCTTCGAGCAATCAACGTGATCCCGCCCTGGAATCTGCTCAATTCTTCGCCAGCTTTCAGAACTTCCCGCCCCCCATCGCCCAAACTGAATTATTTCAAGATTTTTCCGACTGGAGTTAAGTCAAATCACGGCGAATTCCTTCAAAGATGCATTTGCACGTATTTCTCAGCATGACTTTGAGATATTTGAAAAGTCGTCTTTATTCAACCTTGTAAGAGGTAAATTATTGTGACATCTCATTTTTTCGACTAAATCCGTGGAACAGGCGAACTAGCTTCTTTCCTTAGGTGTGAATCAAACGTTGTAAACTATGACTATTTTCTCTCTGATTACGCCTTCTTTTGTCGACAGCTTTCATGTTAGTCTTATATATCCATTTGTTGCTTTGTACCGTGTGTAATTATCTGTCATGGTCGCGCACATCCGAGCGTGTTTCTCACGAATGCGTTGACAGAGGGGTCGGCTTGTCCCGAGTCTGCTGACGCAGTTGCAGGAGAGCGATCGTATGTCCAATTTTTGTGTGATCGCGGACATCGACGGGTCGTCAGAATTGCACAACGCCAATCCGTACGGATGCAAGCCGAACGGCTGAGAGTAAGGAGGCTCGAACAGAATGTGGAGCAGCTGACGAAGGCAACGGAAGATTTGAAGATGAATGCGGAACCAAGAGCAGAACAAGTAAGACGCGCGCGTGAACAACCTCACCGTAATCACTGTTTTGTTTGTAATGAAGTGGGACACTTTGCCCGTCAATGCCCTAACAGACGTCTTCATCCTTGTTTTTCGGTGGTAACGGGTTGTCATGGGGGCGTTCCAGTGGCAAACGTTCTGATTGAGGGAGAACAAAAGAGTGCAATAATAAATAAGGGAGCGTTTGCGTCGTTTACAGGCAGAGTACCAGGATTGCCCATTAGGTCCGGTAATTGGCATGCAGTTACGGTCGGAGGGGCGGCGTTGAAGGCGATGGGGATTAAGAACTTTGAGATCCAGATAGATGGTGTCATGCTACGCTACGCAACGTTAGTGATTGACGATGTAAAAGAGACGATAATAGGCGCCGATCTGTTACGTCGATTGAATGCAAGTGTAGACCTGGAGATGAAGGAGTTGCGTGTTGTTGGCGATGTCGTGAAGTTGCATCACAGAGACCTAGGATCAGTGCCTAATGGGCTGCGTCTGGTTGAAATCTCTTCCAGAGTGTCCTATCCCAGCCATACGGCAGTGTGTTAATGAGTTTGCTGACTTATTTACTAACGCGGATGACTAAAACGGATTCTGTACACGGATGGAACACTCGACAGACTTGCAGCCGGGTGAGGAATGCAGACCAGTTAACTGTAGAACATCATTCGAGTTAATTCCGGAGGTGGAAAGGCAGTTAAAGGAGATGTTGGAAAAAGGAATAATTCAGAGGAAAATCAGTTCATTTTTGTCACCGGTCGTGTTGACTGGGAAGGTGGATTAAACCCACCGATTTTGTGTTGACTTCAGAGAGCTGAACCGAGTGACGATGGAAGATGCGTTCCCGATGCCTCAGATGGAGGAGATTTTTGCACAACTGCATGAAGCTAGGGTACTATCCCTCATTGATTTACGCTCCGGTTACTGGCAACTGCCAATGGCACGGAAAGACAGAGTGAAGACTGCATTTTGTGTGAACGGACAATAGTATGAGTTTCTTAGGATGCTGTTTGGTCCGTGAAGTACCCCAGCTACCTACGGGCGTCTCTCACTTTACATTTTGGAGGATCAGGAGTGAGTAACCGAGTATGCAGTAGATATCGTTATATTCTCTCAAACAGTGTCGGAATGTGTAAACAGACTCCGAGCAGTGTTGCAACGAATCGATGCGGCCGACCTAAACCCGAGTGGTGAGAAGTTCCAAATAGGCTGCAGTCCAGTTGTTTGCTTGAGACACATAGTTGATAATATAAAAATCCAACCATTGCTAGAAAAGTTGACAACGATCAAGAACTTTCCAACACCAAAATAAAAGCTGCAACTGAGGTGTTTCCTCGGAATGGTCAGTCACGATTCAAAATTCACGCCGGGGTTATCCCAAAAAGTATATCCACCCTTCCAACTACTGGAAAAGGACGGGAAATTTGTATAGAGTGAGGACTTGGAACTGGCGTTCACAGAACTTAAACAGGAATCTGCCATAACTCGACGGTGACTGATTATCCTCAAACCGAATGAGCCATTCACGGTATCAGTTGATGCAATTGATATCGGAATCGGAGCAGTTCTTTCAAAGCCGTCGGAGACGATTGAGTATGCAAACCAAGTACTGGTGGAAGCATTGAGAAAGTGTTCCACCGCGGAAAAAGAATGCCTAGCTATTGCCTGGGCGCTGGAGATGTGGAGAACCTATCTGACGACGACGACCTTTCATGTCGAGACCGACCACAGACCGCTGATTTGGCTGAAGACGGCAAACGTTCCACACGGTCGACTGGCGAGCTAGACACTTCGACTGCAAGATTTCAACTTTGCCATGGGACATGTAAACGGCACTAACACTGGGCTACCTGATGCATTGTTGCGACCGGCACAGGAAAATGAGCTGCCGACTGAAGCCATACTAACGAACGCAGCTATGGTTGCCGATAAAGACATTCTGACCAATCAGCAGCAAGACCCTAAAGTGCGCGAAATATGTGACCATCCGTTGGCAGGTTCCAAACCCAAGACGTTGAATTCGGGAGTGAATGAGCTGTCACAGATCTAGGACCGGTTACACCTAGAGAACGGCCAACTTGTCGTCGATGTGGAGGGGCAGAGAGGGCTTCCACCTCGAGGAATGCTATTCATTCCAATGGATCAGAAGGAACGTGTGATTCGACTGCCACACAGAGATGTTCAAATAGGACGAGAACGCGTGTTCAAACTACTGTGGCGGAGGATGGTTTGGCCCACCATACGGAAAGATGTGACTGATTTCATTCGAGCCTGCCTCCATTGTCAGTAGAACCGAGATACAGTGAAGACAACACCGCCGATGCAATCGATCCTAACAGAGGAGGCCACGCGCACCTGGGATATAGACATTTTTCATCCGCTGTCAATGAGTGCAAACGGAACTGACTGACCATTCACATTATGGGTAAAAGCCATTCCAATAGTAAATTAAACAAACGAAACGGTCGTACACGCCTTCATGCACAATGTCCTGGCTCGCTTTAGATTACCGTACTGAGTTATTACGGACCAGGGCCAGTGTTTTTAGGGGCGGCAGTTTCAGAAGATACTGAAGAACCGGAGGATTCAGCGCCTGAGAACATCGCCGTACCTTCCACAAACGAACGGATTGACGGAGCGGTTCAGTTGCACAATGAAGGAATGGCTGACAGGTAAAGGTGATGACTGGGAAGAGGGACTACCGGATGATTTGTTTGAATACCGCACAACAAAGCACGCTACAGATGAGAGTTCACCATTTGAGCTCACATACGGGAGGGAACCAAGGATTCTCTTGAATGTCTGCGTGTCCAGAGACAGACAATAACACGTATTGCCGCAAGAACAACAACACCAGGAACCAAACGTAGAGAGCGGTTTGTACACTGTCCGAAGTACCTGACAGATTGCGACACGTGATATAGCCATCCAGCGTTTTGTTTATTTTCTCTTTCTTGCCGTTCTTTCACCGTTCTTGTAGCCCACAAACGCTCTGGTGGGGAAGTATTATAGTGTCCACAGTTCACAGTTGAATTTCCTAATGCATTGTTGTATCCTTTTGTATATACCGTTTTGGTAACTTTATCTGTGCGCTTGTTTGAATGCAACAACACTTTTTGAATTTGATCCTCAACAAGAATTACTGAAAGTTATCACACACCATCTCCGTCTTGTTCATTTGTACGGGTTGTTGGACTGGTGAACTAATCGCATGCTAACATATGTTTGCTCCGCGAATCGGCTGATCTGTCGATGTTACACACACACGCCGCGTGTAGAATCATCTTTCGGTCATTTTTCGGATCTGCTCTTTGGCGCTGTCTTTCTCTCTTGTGATGGCCTATTCAATTCTACGGTTCTTAACTTGTCACTGAGTCGTTCCTACTCGACTGATACGTCTCCCGTTTCATTTATTTGCTTAACTTTTGCACCTATTCGTTACCATTACAACACTTCTGTGATGTGACCATGTTCCGATCATTTGTGTCATTTAATAGTTTAGCCATTACGAGCAATGGACGAGGTCCTGCGCTGGAATCTGCCCAATTGTTTGCCAAATTTTGGAATTTTCTTTCCTCGTCCACCCAAACCGATTTATTTCAACATTTCCCGACGTTATCTACATCATATAGCGTTGAAATCTCCGGAAGATGCTTTTCAATTGTAGCATACAAGCCGGCCGTTTTTATCCTGATTGTGAGTTACATTTACAGAGCAACTTTGGGGCGACATGGAGACACCGTGGGACAGCGTTCACCCCTAGTAGGGGTTCCAAAAACGATCCTGAAAAAGAAAACGACAGAAACAAGCAGGAGTCAATGGCCCAGTAAGCGGAAACTAGAACGGCGTCAACAACACAGCAGCGCGCTCCGTCACACAACTGAACTTCAACTCGTATGCGCTTGCTGGCTTCGACCGCACGTTACTGCACGTAGTTCTAAGCGTGACCTTAAAATATTCGAAGTATCGGCTCCTGCACAGCCTTTTAAAAGATGTAACCTCCCATCTGTTAGGCTGAATTTGCGAAACAAACGAACTATCTTTTTCCCTGGTGCGCGGATCAAACGTTTGTAAACTGTAACCCTTTACTCTTTAATTACGCTATCTTCTGCTGACAGATTCCTTGTTTGCAATATTATGTGCTAATTTTTTACCTTGTAGCGCTTGTAATTATCTGCCACGATTGCGCACATCCAAGTGTGTCTCAAAAATGTATTGAGAAATATACATTATTCTTATTTCCAAGAGCGAGCGAAACTGAACTCGATCAAATTTGTTCTAGTCGTTTTCCGGTGTCTTCAGAGGGTTTGATGTCTCAAAAACCCGTCGCTCTCGGCTGCACTGGCGTCACCTTCAGCTCCTTTTGCCACTTCTGTGAAAGAGCAACCTGCTTTACAATGCGAAGCTTTCCTCTACAGTTATCTATGTTGAGTGTAATTATAATGAAATCCTCGGTTTTAGTAACAAGTTAGCTGGGCTTCCTGAACTTTGCGCAAGAGCAAAGCTCCGCATAGTTACCATCACTAGGACTAAGTTGTGTGGTGCTGGCCCTAATTTTGAGCTAAACAATGATGACAAGTTTCTTTCAAGCGCAGGTAGAACAGAAAGTGAACGCGACTGTCCTGAAGTGTGTGTGCATGCTTCGTTGCGAGCCTTCCAGTATGATATTCCAGTACTCACTGTTATTCCCCAAGCTCTGTGGTGTACAATCCTTATAACTAATTTAGATCGCTGATTTGTTAGGAATGCCCACCGTCCTATTTCTTCGAACTTCATTAGACTTGAGTCATCTACAGTGGAATGAAGATTTTTACCTCTCTAGGTTTTGTCAAATACACCTGATGGGCGATTCTAATCTTTCGGAAATAAATTTTGCGGTCCCTTTGTACATTGGGTCTGTGCAGTCTATGCCAGTGCTGTTGAAGTGTTGAGCATAACCGAACATCAGTCAGACTTCACGCGTCGGCAAGATGGCCGACCGACCTTGCGTTTGGACCAGCGAGAACCATATAGTCCATAATCTCGAATTAACGACGTCTCTAGGGTTAATCCACCATGCAGTTGTTTAGTTTGGTTTCGTCTGAGTCACCAGCCTTATCATTGTTGTTGCTAGAGACCTTAAAAGTCTCCGTAGAGTTGACGCTGATCTACTGAGTACCCACTCGGCCTCACACTCATGAGATGATTGTACATTGTTTCACTCCGTCGATGACCATTACGCAAAGGTCACTGCCGCCCTCCTCTTGGCTGTTACTGTGCCTACACTGATGGCGACCCAGACGCACAATAAGAAGCCACATCGGCTACGTTACTGCGTCCAGAAATTGATCTTGAACAAACGAGGCATTTGGACGGGCTCTCACTAACTTCGACTAGAAGGAGACTGGGGAGACTACACACTCATCAGTGCTCGTTTTTGTGACCAATCAATCTTCGGGCGACGCGTGGACAATTACAGATACAGAATTCAAAACAAGATTTGATCGAAGATTCAATGGTATTATTTACCTAGTAACAAAATATGCAAAGCAATCAGCTACATTCCTCAACTGTGACAATCAGTAAATAGTCTTATAGTTACGTAACATGTTGACCACAATCCGTCGTCATACAGGAGCGGCTGGTGTCAAAATCACTATTCCACGCTCTCAAGTTGATATCAATCGGCATGGAGGCGGAGGTTCTAGACCCTGAATTTACGCGGGTTTTTCCCGAGGAAACGCCACTAAAGGTGAAGGTAAACTGGTGGTTTCCACCATCACCTCTCAAACTAAAAATTGTTTTATTCCCGTGAACAATGTATTGGCGGGTTCATTCGACAAGACGTCTGAGCTGCAAACCCAGTTTGCAGAACCAAAAACAGATTATACTGCAATTGATTTGCTGAAGGAGAACCTTATCTCCTTATCTTATACATTTAATTGCCTGGAACTCCCAATATAGATAATATTCAGAACGCTAGCATATTTATCAACACGATGGTAACAGACACCACCAGACGGATGTTTTGCTTAGACAGTGCAAACGTATTTAGTGTGCTAGATCGGCTGCGCATGAAAAGTGTTTAAAAGATACTCTCGAAACTTACTAAGATAGATCAATTGTCGTACACTTGTATACGTTTCCGTAAGAAGACAAAAGACCTGCTGCCAGCTTTTATCTACATTCCAGGGCGAAACGGCTGCAAACCAGTTCATTCAATTCCAGAACCTTATCAAATCCAAAACCTAGCTTAGATTGATGTAAATTATGGAAAACAGTACATCCTTTGAAGAAGAGTGTCAAAATCACTTGATGAACAAGACCACTGTCTGGCGCTTGGTGGCGCGTGTTTCGAAAAAGGCCAGTAATCAATGTGTGCAAGTGTATTTTCTATTATTTCACATAACCGCTCAAATTAGCATACTATTCGCTGCATTCTGCTACTGTTGATTGCTTTGAAAAGTTTTGATCATTATTAGTTAACAAGAAAGGAATATTTTACCAAAATGTCCACTAAGTCAATTAGTCTTTAAAACTTGTCAGTCGCAAAGCGATCAGCCTCGTGCAAGAAAGGCATGGTGACAACAGAGAGGCATAAAATCCTCAGGCACCACGTTCAACACCTGCTCCATTGCTGCTATCGCTAGGGTGCCAAAATCTGCTACTAAAGCGGTGATCTCAACGGTAAATATTAGTCCTTACATAGAGGGAACAACACCAAGTTGTGTTCAGTTCCTATCACCAATTTATTTGCAGATCAGGTTAAAAAATAACGGATCTAGAGGCTGAAATGGCAAAAATACGCATCGACTAAATCCGACATTTAGCATTCCAAATGCCCAAGTTAACACCAATCCTGAAATTACTCAATATAATAATATATATTTTCTCAATGCATTTGTGAGAAACACGCTCGGGTGTGCACGATCATGACAGATACTTACATGCGGTACAAAGCAACAAGTGGATCTGAAACAAGACAAACATGAAACCTGTTGACAAATAAAGACGTAATCATAGGGTAAATAGTTACAGTTTACAACGTTCGATTTACAAATAAGGAAAGAAGATAGTTCGTCTGTTCCACCGGTTTAGTCCTAAAAATGAGATGATACATTAGTTTATCTTTTACAAGTTTAAGTAAAGACGACGTTTCAAATATTTCAAAGTCACGTCGGGAAATACGTGCAAATGTTTCTTCGAAGGATTTCGCCGTTATTTGACGAAACTTTGATCAAAAAAATGCTGAAATAATTCAGTTTGGACGAGGGAGGACGAGAAATTCCCAAATCCGGCGAAAAATTGAGCAGACTCCAGCGCTGGACCCCGATGACTGCTGGAAAACGTTGGAAAGTTGAAAATCTCACTAATCACTCGGCCAATATGGGGTTTTGAGCCCCCATTCATCGCGAAACTTTTCCTTGCATTATGAATGCCTCTGGGAATAAGAAAAAGAACGCAATGTCATGTGTTAAATGGGAAAATGTGAAGTAATCACATCTAATATGACAAAAACTACGCGATATTAATATTTTTGTTTTTCCAATAAAGTATGTAACATTGGTAAATTATTGTTATGGCATTCTGCGATAATTGGGTAACCAGAAGCTACTTCTGGACTGATTATCACGTGATAATTCAAACTCTGTCCGAAGTTTTGACTTCAGTTTATTTGATAGGGTTAATGATCAAACAAGGATCTATATTTCTTAGCACATAATGATTACTGGATGGTTAACGAGGAGGGTTACGAGGCAGGAAAGACAACACAGTGAGTTTATTATGCATATTTGACCTCAGTTTGCTTTATAGAGTCAATGTCTAAAGTATAATAAATATTTCATAGTACGCAACAATTACTAATGGTTGATGGAGAGGGGTTGAGACAGGGGAGAAAATGCACAATGTCAATTAAGGTTATAATGATATTATATAAGGTGAGGGAGGGAGATTTTTTTAAACATTTTTCTGTGGAGAGTTTTTGAATTTTGGCCAAGTAAACAGACAATACCGGCTATCATTAGTTATAGCCTGATTGATTACCAAGGTGAACAGGTTATTACGAATGGGCATATATATATATGTGGAAAAGTATATATGAGATATATGATCAGTTTTTGTTTCTGTTTGATTGAAGTACAACTCTGCACAACTCTGCAAGCCATAAGGTTGTCGTAGCTGCTGGAGCTTTTATTGACACAATAGCTAATGAACTGTACTGTTCGAACTGCGCTGTTCGAATGAAGTGGTTTTGCTTAATGTGCCTGACAGAATACCTTTGCTAACCGTGAATAGAGCCTTCATAGAGGCCAGTAAGATAGGAGACCAGGAGCGTCATTTTCTACGACTTCGTAAGAAAGTACAACAAAAATGCTGTCAACTGCTACTGCAGTTCACAGACGAACTTGCAGCAAGTGAATTCGTCAGAAAGCAAGATCAAATTATGCATGCCACAAATTTCAATTGGGTAAAAGTGTTTGGTAACAAGACACCACTCCGCAGGAAAATATTGCGAGCCGATATTTCTCAAGTAAAAAACAACTCGAGTAACAAAATTAGCAACATCGTTGACTTGATTGTTGATCTCGACTGCCCCACGACTTCGGTAGACCAGCAAGTTGTAGCTGACAACTCCGTTACAATGTCCAACCAGAAAGATACTGAAAAAAAAACCGCATCCAGCTCTGTTGACGCTAGACGCGGTCAAGTTTCTCCGGTGTAACCCAGGGTTAGAGCTCAGCGTACCTCTCCCAGTCATCGACGAATCCCTCCGTCAACCGAAGCGCTGACTGGAATGAGTTCTGTACCTAAGGTGTCCAGAATTCTCCGGAGTATTGGGGCAGTATCCCGACCTTCGAGAACAAAAGCGAGGTTGGACAAGCAAATCCATCTTCTTCTTACTGTAGGAATTTATCTCCATTATCTGGTGTCACTGTAAACACCAATCGCGGAACCGAAACGCCTGAACACGTCTCCAAACCAGCATTGAACCTTGTACGGTGCTTACTAGAAAATACTGTTCTAGACTTGCAACTCAAGGGTAAATCGACGGCATTTCATAAACGCTACAATCTGGTTCTAAGAATCACATTTTAAGAGCCAATGTTTCGCAGATAAGAATGAACAATTGGTCCTCTACTGCTTTTACGCCGATCCATAACTATAGTAGATTACACACTCTCCACCCATTTCCCAATAACTCCACAATACCCTTTTCTTCTATCAAAAGCATGAATGCTACTAGTAACCAAGTTTCTAACGTATGTACTCCGTCAGGTTCATCACCACCTGGTTGTATAACTGGCACAAATGTCCACCATCCCAGTCCTATTCAGTGCATTCTACGGCATATCATCCACCACCACCTGGACCCCTCCTCATGTCCCACTCAGTCATCCCACCATAATGGCACTCTTCCAGCACTTTCTGTCGTGGAGTCACATCTTTGCGACATTCACTCGAACATGAATGGAAAATTGGTACATCCCCTAGACTGGACCTCTTCATATGATATTTCGCAACCTACTACCCCGTCTGTCATGCAGTTCTTCAGCAGCTTAAATATTGTGCTTGGCAGAAATATTTCCATTAAGTTATCACCCATGAACGTAAGCTCATTGATAGATAGGATGCACATCTTTAGATCTTTTGTCTGTTTGTCTAATCCCGATATCATTCTCATCACTGAGTCGTGGTGTTCTCCTGATAATCTAGACACGCAAATAAGCCTCATAGGAGATAATGTATTTCGTAGGGATCGTCTCACATGATGGGGAGGTGAATGCACCATTTACCCAAAAGAGCAATTTTCCGCAGCCACACTTGGGGGGTCTGGTCTTAAAAAATCGACGACCCATCGTAGCCAATGATCTCTATGGTTCTACTAGCAGTGACTTTACTGACCTTGTCGATGTGATAAGTCATGTATCAAACATAATTTGTGAACAAAAACTAATAGGTGGTGACTTCAACATGCCAAATAATGGTAGCCAGTATTGACGGCTAACCTGGCCGGCATACAAAAACTCTCCACAGAAAAC
>JTDE01004680.1:41995-53000 GCA_014338405.1 Paragonimus skrjabini miyazakii | reverse complement strand
CATACTTGTAGAAGCTTACCTGCAAAAACTACATATACAGTTTTTGTTGTTGTCCGTGAAGGCTTTTCATCGTTGGCTGTTCACTCTATGTTTAATTTTACGCTCTGTATGGGCACCGGTCTTGATTACGTACGTTCCTTTTTATTGAGTCATCATCATCACAACGGCGTTGAACTTGACCAAAGGTGTTTTGGGTCAGGCCGCCACTTCCCTGTCGTGGGATATCCTGGAAGAAGGAAACGTTATTGGAAAGGTTAAAAATAATGAAAGAAGAAGAACTGGAAATAGTGTGAATGCGAGTGCAACATTGACTTGGACACACTGTTATCTCGGATGGCGTTTCTAATGAGCGATTTAAGCGATCACGAGGGCTCCAGTCAGACAGGCGACACCTATCCACTTTGCTCAATAGAACAGTTAGAGTTTTCATATTTCGTAACGACGTTCCTGCTTGACCACCACGCGGTTTTACCCAACGGTTGGTGATCCCAGTGTATAGTGCCTGATATGGCAAATGCCCAGCTGGCATGCGGAATACATGACCCAACCATCGCAAGCTGTGCAAAACGATTAATTGACCAAATGATTGCGCATCTCGAGTATTTCGGAATATGCGCCGGCGAAAGGCCCTATTGCCAACGTGATGTAGGCTAATTGGCGGAGACAACGATGGTCAAATACAGAAAGTCTGTTGACATCTCCTTTACGAACAGACCACGTTTACGAATCATGGGGAAAAATAAAACGTACACAAGCATTATATACCCTTTTTTTTAGCGACAACCGATCGTTTTTTCCCGGTCACAGATGACGCAGGTTAGCAAAAGCAACTCATGCCATTTCTATCTTCTTTGATATCTCATCAGCAATATTACAAGTTGACAAGTTAGTACTACCCAAGCATGTAAAAATGTCCTTGCTCTCAAGCGGATTGCATGCAATAAAGAAGGTGGAGGTAGGGATGCCTCAGTCACAGAGAAGCACTTTGCATTTTGAAGGTGCGAAACGTATTCCAAACAAATCAGCCCGGTCCCTCATCTTGTTCAGCATGGTCTGCATGTCTTCGGCAGAAAGAATAAAGTACGACAATGTCATCCACATACTCCATGTCGGGCAACCTAGCGCCAGGAAGAAGCGCAACACCAAGTTCACTAGACTGCTCAAGCGTACCTTTCAGAATTTCATCCAAGATGAAAGTGATCGTTAAAGAGCGAATCGAACACCAATGGAAGTGGTGGACGCCCGAGACGATTGTTTATAAACCCTAACCCTGCTTACAGAGTGGGCACACAATGATCTCAACAGATTCGTGTATTTAATCGAGACTCCCTTGCGAAAAAGGCAGTTCTCGAGGATGTTACGGAAAACCAAATCAAGACAATTTTTAGGTCTAAAAGCACCACGACCATCAGCTGCTCATGAAAGTATCGATGTTCCAAGCTCTGTCGTAAGACAAAAATGCAATCAACACCGATGACCTGTTTTTCACGTGTCTGACTTTCTCTAGGCTGAAAGAGCCGACGCAAAATGAGGCCAGTGGGTAACTTGGACGCAACAGACACTAGACTGATCTCTGTGGTTGTCATATAGACTTCGAGACCTCTTTTTAAAAACGAGAATTACTGTTGGTAAACACCAATCACGAGGTATTTCTTCCGATTCCAACGTCGTCCGGGGGAGTTTTGTCAGTCCTGATATTAACCTTTCTCCATCATCCTTGAGAAGAGAAGGATAAAGAAGATCTAATCCAGCAGCCTTGTTAAGCTTTAATAAATTAAGCTCCAGGGCCACATCTGCTTCCGACAGAGGGCCATCTGAAAAGTAACAGTTGATCTTCCGGGTCCCGTTGTCTGAATGGGGCCAGCTGAACTTTTCTTCAAAATTTTCGGTCCACCTGTTAAGTCGGTGCGATTGGCTGCTTGTAAGCGAACCATCTTTTTCACATTTGGTCTCACTTAATCGATTTGACGGCCAGTACAACTGCGAATAAAAGATGTGAGCTTTCTGCTATTCCCAGATAAAAAGGTTCGTTCCATCTCCTTTGACTGTTCGACCAAGTGGTGCTCATAGCCTTTGGTCAGGTTTCATTTAAATTCCCGATGGTCATCATATTCAGAGCCAGGTAGAATCGAGCGACGCTTGTTCATGAGGGTTATCGACATGACATAAATCTAAATCTGTCGCAACTGTACATCTTCTTTGGAACATATCCCTTCACAGCATGCTTTCATAGCTATTGCGATTTGTCCCCAGTGTTCGTTAATTTCTCTCACCCGACTCGAACCGGGCAATTTGTTCACCAATGCTTCCTGTTTAGCGTTTTTTCATCATCGTCACCATCATCATAGCAACTATGAACCTGATCAAAAGGTACTGTGGCTCGGACCGCCGCACACCCCAACAGTGGCGTGGAATATCCTGGAAGAAAACGCTATTAAGAAGTTTGAAAATTAATAAAAACCTAAGTGGAAGAACTGGAAATGGTATGGATGCAGGTACACCATTGACTGCGACACACCGCCATCTCGGATGGCGTCTCTAACCAGCGGTTTGAGTGATCACGAGGGCCCCATTCAGGCAACACCTACCCACTCTGCTCAGTGGAGCAGTCAGGGCCTGCATATTTCGTGACCAGCTAAGTGTCTTGCATTTACGAATTTTATGGCCTCTTGGAAAATGACAAAGCAAAACGGGCATTGGTAACGGCATGATCCGGGTCCAGATGGTTGCTCTAAAATGCACGGCAGTTTTTAACGGAGTGGCGTCACCTGTAACTGATTGCTGTGTGATCGAGTTATGTCCACTACTGAGAAGCACACGGGGATCTCCGTCTAACACGATATCTTCTGTGTTGAAATGTGGTGCTCGAAATATAGAGACCGTGAGGTGCACACAGCTGCAGCAGTCTTTCGCCATTGCCAGTGCCCGGACACCAAACACACCTCCCAGCCGCCCCTCCTTTGGAGAAAGGTGACCAAATTGAGCATTAAAATCGCACGCTAGTATGGTGATATCTGAGTGTTTAATCTGCTTCAGAGGGTCAACGGGGCCGTCGTAAAACGTATCGTTGTTAGCATCTTAACAGCTATCCGTCGGAGTGCACGCCGATATAATGATTTGAGTTGACAGAATAAACGATATACTGAGTCAACCAGCACACAAGTGGTCGGTCACTGGGATCTAATCGAGCAAACATTGCTCTACTCTGGAACTCTGTGCGATTCTATTTCCAGTCTGACCACGAGATTCAGCTTCGGTGTCACTAGAAGTCTTGAGAAAGAAGCGTCTGAATCGACAGTTATCTCGAGGCGAGCTTAGATGAACAGCGGTGCTAGAATTATAGGCTTGCGACTCCAACACACAGTACACATCAGGCTCCAGACTTGAGAGAGTACTTGATAGAGCAGCTTGCTAATCAACTTGTCGGAGGATGAGGGCATTGAAAAACGCCGATGTTTACCAGTCGTCTTGACTTTAGAAAGCAGTTACCGCCGGTGATCACAGGAAAGGCCAAAAATTGAGGGACCGAGTAGGAAGATTGTCATTAACTTGAGAATGTCCGTTTTTATTTAGACCATGCTATTGTTCTTGCCCGGTTGGTTTTACCGTTCGATCAGAGGTCGTCTACTCATTAGCATGAAGTATTCAGTTAGAAGTTGAGCGATGAGGATATAAGGAAATCCACCAAACAGTCAAACCGTTGAGGTCACGACAATGAAGCAGACGCTGAGGGGAAAATTCAACTACCATACGAACTTTCTACGAAGTTTTCTCCCAAAAGTGAACCGCAGCTACGGCAGAAGTGGACCTGCGCTGATTTAACAATGCTTATGAACACACGTCACTCGTCCCTGACTCCGATTGCTGCAAAGACTGCCGCGATCTGAAACGCGTACGAGGCGTCTGCTTAAAGACAATGCGGTTTACTTGGTCTAATGGACCAGAGAGATTTGAAAGACATTTTCATCAGAAAATGACCGAGTGCTGTTTTTCCTGATTGGTGGTTGCACTGACTGTCGATACGGTGTTAGTGATGCTATATATGAAAAAATAGCACAGGGATTTATAACTTGTCGCGGCTACTTGACCAGTGGACTGAACAGTTTAAAGAACAATTCAGCGTGCGTGGGCTAGCCCCTTTAGTTACAGACAATGATGATGATGTGTTTAGTTATGCTATTCCCGACGATTCTCTCTCGGAAACCAAAGTAGCTGCGACGTTTAAGTTATTAAAACGTATTAAAGCCCCAGGACCAGACCTTTATTCCACAGCCATTTTCAAAGATAACGGTGGTAGATTATTGTCTGAGTTGACAACACTTCGTTCCATATAGGAGCCTGAATAGATTTTCCATAATTGACGTTTAGTAAAAGTCACTGCCATTTCCAAAAATGATGCCAGAACATGGCGACAACCATTAAAGTATTAAGTTTGTCTATGTCGTGTCCAGGGTCTTCACGGGTCTCATGATACGATACCATCCGAGACGCAGAGAGACTCAGGTAACAGCAGTACGGGTTTATTTTCAATCTGGTCGAGGATGTATCGATCATATCTTCGCCTTGCGACAAACAGTGGGACCCTCATTTTATCAGTCATGATACTTTTCGGATCTAAAAGTAGCTTTTGGTCTGGTTGTCCGGTATACTCTGGCTCTGTCTCCATCACAAACGATCCCAGTTTATTGAAGTATGTTCGTTTTGCGTGTAGAAAGCACACCTTAGCACCTACTTCGGGCGTTCCTCACTTTAGCTAGTGTTCGCGAGGAGCGTCCGTTATCTCCTCTTCCCTTCTAACTATGTGACATATTTGTTCGCTCACTTTTTAAGAGGAGAATCAGTTGAATGGTATGAGTGATCTGTATGATTTGCATTTTTCGCCTTCAGTGTAAAATATTGTTATAAGAGTGGGTTGGTATTGACCTCTTTTCCATGATAAACATTATCAATCATTTCACCTTCCTTGACTGTCTTTTTATCAGCTTGTAACATTGCTGATGAAGTGTTCATGAAGACAGTAAAACACATATTTGGGTCATATGCTGTTCACATCGACGTAGCGTCTATCGTGGCGTGTTTTGCTCAGCGTGGCTATGGATGTTTTGAGGAAACCGTAAAGTGGTCAAACTGTGATGTGGTCATGGGTTCTTTATCACGAACGAACAACACATCGGTAGTTCAGGGTTAGGCTCAACTGCCACACAACCATGGGGGAAAGGCAAACCTTGACCAAGAAAAATTGAGTGGAGAAGAGGGGATTTGGCTATTAAAGGCGACCGTGTCTATTCCCATACGTCAAGGTGCCTGCACTTTGAAAGCAAACAACCGGGCTGCAAGTGAAAATAGGATGTTATTATTACGGTTTTCATTGCCTCGCATCATTAAGCGCACATATCTCATACAACTCAGCCAAGGAACGACAACATTCACGCCAATGACCTCGATTAGCTACCAAAGAATCTAAGCACCGGCTCTTTGAGTGTCGACAGATCCACCCCGAGAGACGAACCCGACTTACAGGTTATAGGCTATGAAAAGCTTGACGGCTTCGTTGACAAAGGTTGGAAGGTCCCCCCTATCCGGTTTAGAAGTCCCGTGATAATTTATTTTGCTAGTTAGAAACGCTCACGGACACGACAGCGCGTCGCAGTTAGTGGCGAATTTACGTCCGTAAAGACGTTCACTCTTTTTCATGAATGGTTTTTCTTCGGACGTTTGTACTTATTTGTTACTTCGTGGACCATTGTCTGGAGCCACAACACCCAAAGGTGCGAATCAGTGTTGAAGATGATTGTGATGCGCTCACAAGACGGGTAAAAGTCCAGATGGACCGCAGTTTTTTATTCAACTATCTGAAAAGTTGTGTAAGCCCAAGCTACACATCCTCCTGCCAAAACCGTGTCGGTTTAGTTACATTAATCCGGTGTTGTCCGGTTTGTGGTAACGTGTTCATATACGCATACGTGAAGCGAGCTACGTGCTTGTGCAATCCAGTGCCAACTATAGCGGAGGGCGTATATCCTGTTTTGTTAGTGGAAACTTGTAGGTGGTTACTGCACATATCAGCTGGTTAGTGAGGACTGTCAAACTGGAGTTGGTCGCATCTGAGTGTGATTTCTCGAAAGGTGGTAATCCAGTGGTGAAACTTGGGGCCTCAGATCGAAGTGCTCTTTGTTTGGAGGCACCACTGTGGTGTTTCATAATTTCGATGGGGCAGTTTTCGATGTTCCTGTAAGATGTGCTCCAAAGTGTGAATTATTGCTCCGAAACTGTGACATTGCCCTTGGATTTGGGATAGACAGTATTGTTCTGGACGCTGCTGACCTACTCAAATGACAGGATTATATGAAGGGAAATCAGACCTATTTCCAGAACCAGGATAGCCTTCCTCACCTAAACTTGTGACTTCTTTGATAAAACCACAGTAAGAGTAGTTTCATTTTACGGCTGTAAACAGTTGTCTACCACAAGTTTAGAATATCGAACCTACTGAATCTTGAATCCTCGATATTTGCGTTCAATCACGCATATCCAATGTATTCGAGGGGGAGATTAGGATGGACATTTTCGGCAACAAGGGTCGACGATGTTCACTCGCACCAACCTTGAAAACAAAGTCAAGTGGTTATTGTACCACTCCATCATTTACCGGTACCTGCGCTACTTGCCAGGCCACCACTTCACTGGTGCCGACTACTAGATAGTCATCGAATGACTTGACAAATGGGAGTGAAAGCGGCCAATATTAAGTTGGGGGTGGTAGGTTCTGTTTTTATCTCGAGTTGAAGTCCCCGCGAGCCACCTGATCCCCGATTGGAAACGTTCGGAGAACTTGTGGATTTGGTAGCGAAGTAAGGATGAAGAGAAGTTCTCTTGTAAATGCCGTGTTACAACTCGTTTGTTTGCTTTCAAGTTGCCCGCACCTTGGTACTAACCGTTCGAGTTTACACAGTTTGTTGTGAGATATGCTCCGTCTTTTTCTCTCTCCTCAAATCCCGCGTTTTTCATGTTTTTGCTGTATGGCAGTATCAACTATTAATTTATTATTGTTGTTGTTGATCAGGTTTGGACAGCCCAACAATATTTGGCTGTAAACGCTTTATGCTCTACAGGGTGAAAAGTACTTACTTAACGTGGAATTGCACGTTTGTACAGTTTTCCCGCATGTTTACTCGTTTTTTTCATGGGAATACAAACGTTCACCTCAAACTAACTTTGGGGTCGGATAGCCTGATACATAAACAAACCGGCATACCAACACCCGAACATAAATCCGGCGTCTTCGATCGCGAAACACGCAATCGCAACAGGTAGTGTGCCTGACCCCGCCACTTCGTCCGCAACCTTAAAATGTCGATGTTTTCCGAGGCGTTGTTAATCAAGCATCACACACCGGCCTTCTGTTGGCAAAAGGTGTTGACGCAATCAACCTCGTTGCCGTGGCAGTGAACCTGTTGACTCAACCCTGATTTCATCTTTGCGACATTCGTTCATTTCATTTTTTTGTCACCATGCGCTAAACTTATATAACGGAATGTTTTATGTAATTGGCTGATGAGAGTGAACGAAATGTTTGCACCTCACAATGTATGTCTTCTTGCCGTCTTGCTGAACAAACCAGGTTGCATTTTCTCAATCATTCCACGTATGGACTAGATTGATAAATGTCACAAACTCTCAATTTAGTCGTCTTTGACTGAAGTGTCTTTGCGTTAGTTAGAATACTCAGATCATCGGAAGATTCGGCAATAACAACCACTAATCGTGCAATCGATGGTCATTTTGAATGCTCCTCCGTGCAACGGGCTCATGAAAACTGGAGCAGGGTTGACGAACTTTGTAGATGACTCGGAGCGCTTCATCCGGATTTGTTTGATGGCCAGTGTCAAGTAAATGGGAGCCAATCGCACTGGCAATAGGCTTTCTCGAACCGTTGCGAAGCCATTTCGGTGGGTGTCCACGAATCCTCTCAAATAGCCGCCTTGTGGTTTTCCCAACATAACCTGCTTGACAACAACAGGTGAGAGACTAGATACAGGAAGACGATACTTCTTGTCCTCTTGCAAACGATGATGATCCCCAGATGGGTTCAACAAAGCACACTCGAATATTAAGTTCACCGTGGAGCTAGAACATCACAACAAACTCTCATTCCTAGATGTTGCTTCGTCGATCAGAAGGAACAATTCAAGGATCAGTCCATAGAAAAAAGACGTCGACGGGTCAATACACACATTTTCACAGTTTTGTCCCGTTGAAGTTCGAAAGAAATTCGGTATGTTGTCTGTTAAGCAGAGAGCAAAATATTTACACACAGGACACTCCAGGAGGAAGTGAGATACATTCGAGAAACTCATTTGAAGTGGAAACCTCGAGAGATTCATAGACAAAAATCTGCATTCCGGTACGAAACTTGAACTCGTCCAGACAGCGCAGAAAGAGCCGGTTTTCATCTGTCTCTCATGTAGAGGTGAGGTTAACAGTGAAATAATTAGCCGTAGACTTTCAAACGCAGCCGAGAGTGCCTACCCTGCAGCGAGACTTGTCGTGTCGTTCGACACCTAGCCGGTACTAATGCCACGCCTTAAAGGTGGTTTGCCCAAGTTCTCTTCGTCTTTCTGTATCTACTCTCTCACATGTTGTTGTCAAGCTGGTTACGTTGGGAGGACCACAAGGGGGCTATCGTGCCGCTGACATGTCCGATAGTAAAGTTGAACCCCTGTAGTCGAAGTGCCCAGCGCGCCAGTCGTCCACGTGGGTCCTTCGCCGTCTTGAGCCAGCTCATGGGTTTGCATCAACTGATACCGTGAATGGCTCATTCGGTTTAGGGATTGCCATGCATCGTCGAATGCTGGCAGCTTCCTGTTTGAGTTCGTGGAACGCCACCTCCAATTTTTTAGTCCATACAGATTTCCTGTCCTTCTTCAGCAGTGCGAGCAGTGGATATGCTTTCTGAGAGAACTCCGGCGTAAATTTTGAATCGTAACCGACCATTCCGAGGAAACACCTCAGTTGTCGCCTCGAATTTGGTGTTGGGAAGTTCTTGATGGCTACCAACCTCTCTGGCAATGGTTGGATTTTTCCAATGCGATTGGTTCCCACTTACTTGACACTGACTCATACATTACCCAACGTGTTGCCTGACCGTAAATGCCTTCTGATTTGTAAGATGAAGCGTGCCCGAACGAAATGAAGATCCTTTTAACTGATGTCATTGTCCTTCATTTACAATTTAAACCAGTATTTCCTTCTAATCGAAGAAATGGCAGGACTTGGATTTCAACCAGCTTATCATCCAAATATTGTTATCCGTCCATTTATCGATTCTCATCTGGATCTGGATAGCCTGACGGTGCGCACTCACAAATGACGCAGCGTGGCCTGATAGAGGAAATATTGTGTTGTGAGAACTCATTCACACAGATCGCATGCGATGAGAAGAGTGAGACGACGGTTGAAGATTCGGTTAACATAAATTGCCGGATATACATGGAGTATCTTAGGTCGTGACGTCAAGCTGGTTACAGTCGCGAAGGTTTAACTTCGAAAAGACGTTCTTCACTATCTACACGAATCAACACTCAATGACCGGTTTCGTTCGCATTCGAACCTCATGATATGGGCTGCCTCCAATCAACCAGTAGGTCGGCTGAGTCAAGACGATTTGTTGATTTTTCGATAGTTAATTCATAAGTTAGCCGATTTCACCCCCAGGAAATTCTGATTGACTACTGTGCAATTTCATTAGACAAACCCTGGAGAGCTGAGGTCTGTCTCCGTCGAGCTGAGCTCGGAAGAATGGGCTTTAATGAAATAGCATTTGCGTGTGATTGGACGGCAAAAATCAAGCAGACACCCATTGGATATCGGTTTGAAAATCATTATCTGCTATCGGTAAGCAATGTAATCGGCAGTTCACAACATGTTTGTTGCACCGTGCTGATCGATCCTGTAAAGTCCAAAGTCGGACACAACCACTGTTACTGAGTTCTAAAGACGCTGTATTAGCTAAAAAAACCAATTAGTCTCACCTATTTCCTACACCTCATACGGAGTCATTTCCAACAGGTTTCTTCCCGGCAAAGGTAACGTACGTTTGAAGCCAAAATCGGACCATCAACTGAAAATGGAGGCGCAGTCGGTATGGACATTGCAGCCATACTAACCTTGACACTCGATGGGGTTTCCCGATGTGTTTAGCCTTCAAACAATGTAGCCCTACCAAGCTGTCATCAACTGAACGTTGTGCAAACTTTGGAGTGTAACCACTTGTGTACACTGAGGTTTATTCCGATGGGTACATCTACTTGGTATTATAAATAAGTAGCCTGCCGGTTGAATATTGAACATCCAAGTTCTTAATTTATGGTTAAGTCATGATAGCATCATCATGGTTAAGACATGATCAGATTGACTAAGCGATGTGACGGCTTGTATACCCGACGTGTTGAACTAGTGTGGATGTTGTAACGACCGCGTCCAGTGTCACTTACGCCAGGTCCTCCTTTGTTCGCCTAGATTGACACGGACCGCAAACGTTTCCTCACCAGCCAAGGTGGCATCATCAATCTGTATAAGTTTGAGCATGTAGGCCTGAAGCATTATATATTTCGAATTCCAGGTTGGGACGAGGCTTTTCGCATATTCAGGAGAAAAACAACACTAATCCTAATTCATTGCGATCCGTCCGTTGCAATGAGGTACAGGTTTGGGTTGAAGGCAAGCACGATAATCTGGTACTGCCTAATACGAGGCCAATTGTAGCGAAAAGGCGTCCAATGAAGCACAACCTTTATTGTCCAATTCGTTAGTTACCATGCCACACACGCGCTCGCAATTTTGATTCATAATTCCAGTCCACAATACCCCCCGGGTCTCCGCTCACACGTCGTGCACTTCTGCTCGGTTTATGTGTGTGATCGGCGCCGTCTATCGGGGGTTTTCCGCCTGCCATTCTTCGTCCGTTGGTCCGATTTCGTTGAGCGGTGGTCCGTTCGTGTTGTCC
>JTDE01004680.1:17703-41879 GCA_014338405.1 Paragonimus skrjabini miyazakii | reverse complement strand
TGCCTGCCCGTTGGTCCGATCCGGTCGCTCCCGTTGTCCGCCATCCGATCGTTGAGGGTTTTTGGACGTGCCTCGCCACCGTGTTGAGGTATTCCGCCGAGTGTTGGAATACTCGCACCGCCGGCCTGGTAATCCACCATAAAATGACGCATTGGTCAACATGGTTTCTTCATGAAGGCGTGGCTGGATTTCAAGTCCCGTCAGTGGGAAAAGCTTTGCATTACTTGAGAATTCTAATAAGAACAAAACTCGAGTATAATGCTTCTTTTCGGAGGAAGTTTGCCAGAAAGGCCATGGAAACGCGAAAGTTGCCGTCGTTTGTGAATGGTGTTCAATTCATACCAATCGAAATCCCTCACTACCTGCCAGTAATCAAAGATCGATTGGAAATCCGAATCATCTCAGCCCAATTACATGTGCGACATTTTGCTACACTACATCGGCATTCCCGCAGAGTAACAGAGTAATTCGGGGTTTTCCGCCTGCTGCATGCGATACAGTTAGTTGAATGTATGCCACTACTGACTCCTGCACTTTAGATTTTGACTTTATTTAAAAAATTTCTTAGCGTCCTTTTTAGAGTTCCCTGTATTTCCTAAGGTTTATCGTATTCACATCGCCCCGGTAAATTTCACCCCTGGTTTCCATCTTCCGGTGATCAGCTATAAAGTACGAGTTAATATATACACCTTTAGCGTCCGCACGCCAGCCAACCACCACATTGACTTTAATCCAGGTAGCTTACTGCATTAAACACTCAAACCGGTTTTCACCAAGTTAGAGTAAGTACATTCCTAGATACAGCAGTTTTACCTGCCACGGGAGATGAGGTTTCTGTCGGCAGTAGTCTTTCTGCCGTCCATAGGGAAAATTATCAAGACCGGCTGTGGGCTCCAACCCTTCCGAACTCATTGTCCTGTTGGCTTATCTCCACTCACTACGGTGATAGCGCTGTCATTGGTACCGTTTAATTAGATCCAGCCGTTCTTAGTACCCGCGCAGATTCAATACAGCAGTTTTGGTCGGGATTCTGAACGTCCACGTCAGCCGGCTGGACGATGCGAGATCAAACTTAAATGGTCAATTTGGACTGGCACCACTTCGCTTGAGTTGCGGCAGGCGGCTTGTACCACCGTGTGCCGTGCGTTAATTCCTTAAGCCAGCACTAGCTCGTCACTGATTTACTACAAGAGTGAATTCCATTCAGTTGGCCGATCCATACTGTTGAAGTCACAAGGACGTACTGAACAAGCATATGAGCACACTATGTTATATTCCCATAATTCAATGTAAGCTAGTGTTTACGGAAAACCGGCTAAATGATTTGGAACTCGGAGCATTGCGTGTTGAGATCGTTCATTTTCCCATTTTTGTCATAGACGAAACGATGGCGGATTGCTTACCGCACTCGCACAGTGCCGGTGTAAGCTACCTATCTGGTGGACGACTGACTGCTTGCGACATTACTGAAAAGATGTTCAACTGTCTTCAAACAACACAGATAGTACTGGATATTTCATGCTAGGCCAAGTACTTCAATTTGCGCTCTAGGGTCTCATTTGAAACGCTGCTGTGCTTATGTGGATTAATGTATGACGAAATTATGGATTTTGGCGGGTTGGTATACACAAGATTCTTTAATAGCGGCATAAGAAATGAAAGAGACGTTCCTATCTCGGAAGCTAACGCGGTCTACATCAATTTAGACCACCTCTGAAGATAGAGTAGCATCTCCATAGAGAAAAAGCCGTACATACGAGGAACAGTTTGACTGCAGAAAGTAGATATCGTCATACTTTTGTAGCCTGATCGTTTTCATGAAACGGTGTAGTCATTTTGATGTCGGGCGTTTGGGTGCAGACACAAGTTTGTGAAATAAGTCCCATTCCATTTTAATCTTTTATGTCTAAACCAGAACTGCTCTTCCTCATGATTGTATCACAAATGAGAATTTATTGGAAGCGTTGTCAACGACAATTATGATGACCCCAAGTATTAGCACCATTCGTTTTAATGCACATAGGCAGTTGACAGAATGTAATCAGTTTTCTACATAATCAACAAACTCATCCGAAGATGATGCATCAGTGCCTCAACGTATGTGCGCTTGACAGGAAGACGGAAGTACGTTATGAGAATGCAAGGGAATGCTTTTCATTGAACTGGTGCTCAATGGTCATGACTTGAAAGGGCTCTTAACGTCCGCTTTGTTTACAGTTAGCCGTCTACTCAAGGTTTCCCACACGTTAGAATAACAATTTGTTTTTTACAGAACAAGTGACGAGGTTCCAACATTTTTTTTACACGAGACTACACATTGACAACCTGATTACCTAATAATTGCATCGACATCCGAAGAGTCTAACATTCTCGGTGGTATATGCATTGACAAAAATTACCTATATCGAACAAACACTGCAAACTAGAATAGATTTTACTCAACAGTCATCAATAACGTGAGAAATAAGAATTGTTTTAAATGCTCACCGGAAATGCATGCTTCCTAAATGACAATGTAAAGCCAACTACAGCTATGTGTGCAAAAACTACAAGTTAGTGATCACAAGTCTCTCTTCAAACCAAAGGTGTAATCATACTCCTCCGGGATTGGAAAATCGGCGCCGAAGGTTTCCACAATAAACCGAAAAGGTTTATGTTTTACAAAAAAATGTATGTAGTTCGTGTTCGTTGAACGGGATTCGACTGCCGAAACAGTCGTTAAAGGAGTTTGGAATGTGACTCCCTCTTTTCGTAGACCAAATGCTCCGTAGGTTTGAATTTCCACCATCTGAAGACTGTCGACATTTCTTCCTGAATTTCGTTGGATCGCTGTTGCACTACGTGGAATCAATGTGAGCCGACGAACAACGCGTCGCGGAATAATGACACCCATTGCAAATGTGAGAACACCTAAGAGGAGGATCGAATGAGAAGTCATTCATAAGAAGAAAACCGGGCATATGAATGCATAGCGTTTCAAAACAAGTTTGCAAGTAAATACTTCAAGAAATAGCTGGGAATTCGTCAGATGAACAGACATCCTATCTCACGTTAAGTGAATGCAATGCTATTGCACAAATAACCACGCAACTACATCAATGTCATTCAAATATGGTCAAAATATCTTTCAACACTTACTTCGAAGCCAACAGTGACTGTGACTGGCTTCGCTATTGTTTGGACCCCCTTTGGATTGCTTCAAATTGTGACCCTAGCTGTTTTTACCAGTGAGCACTGTTCACGAAGTAGACTGTGTGCACCCAATCACAATGCGTTTTTAAAATAATCCCAACATTTTTTGTTTTCACTGTCAATAATAACTTTTAACATCAGTGTCAGTGGCAATGTGAACCAAGGTACATAAGGGGTGGCCAATATGCACAATCGTATGAAAATTGGATAACGCAGATTGACAGCTATTTGTAGACTCCTGGAGAATATGGCTGTGTTCGACAGAGTACGAACTGATGCGCCGACTGTATTCATTTGGCGTTGTGAGATAAACCAGTAAAGCTCGTAGGCGCGGCGGATGATGGCAATAGCTAATTCAATATTGGATCTACCTGAGAAATCAAACTGTGTGAAGCAGAATGAACTTTAATCCTAATATCGGAAACTGTGAAACTCTCTTACTGCAGAGCGCTGAATATGTGACTCAAAGTTTGCGGTGGATCGTGTGACTTAGGTAAAAAGAATCAGCCTTGCACACACGATTAGTCAATCTTATGGTTAACTCCTTTTCTAATTGACGGGCGTGCAACTGAATGTGGCAACGGTTAACACAGTGGATACGGAGGGACAAGAAATACAATTGATTTGACATGGGAACCGAAGTTTAGCCGGAATAAGAATGAAACAGTTGAAAGAGCCGTCTTGTAGACGTCGCCTTAGTCTTACTTCCAATTCGGTTGTTTGCTTATGAGGTATAGGTCATCTGGCGTTGAATGTTTGAGTTGTGACAGGTTTCTCTCCTTCGCTTGTTTAATTTCTAAAATAGTGTTGCGATCCAAGAACGCGGATGGCACAAGGGTTGTTTATTCGACAAAGCAATACATGGGTTAAGCGTTTAAACAAGACCAGAAACAAAACCACTCATTTGCACGCGGTATTCGGCCCCAGACCGTCTTGGCCGCCGCAAACGTCAATGCTCAGTTCCTTTAAGTAGCAGGGACCATTATGGGCGACGCTGCACTCTGATGTTTCTTCCTGCATTTTTCCTGCGGCTTGTACGATGTTAAAAGGTACTGAATGGCAGTGGTATGAGTAGTATATTACGATCGCTCATCTTCACTGCACTAGGGCTAGATCAAACACCAATATCGATGACGTTTTTGCCGGTAACAAATGTTTACACTACCAGCCATAGTTTAGCTGCAAAAAGTCAACAAAGGGTGAGGTAAATTAAATTTGTGCTGATAAGTACATACATCAAGTCGATCGAGTATCATTCCGGTAGCCGTTCTCTTTTTTCCGCCCTATGGTTCTATGGGATTCGAATAAGGGTGCTGGTTCGATAGTAGGTCTGGCACAGTGTCAGCTTTGCTTAAACTCTATCGAATACATTAAGCAGTATGCATTCGGAAATATTGTTTTGTATTGCGACAATCGTGATCTTAGCAGACTGACAATACTGGCTCGTATACATCCTTTATGGCTAAATTATTTGTGGACATAAGATTTACGTTACTCATAATAGTATATGCGGCAATTTGCTACATATTGATCGGTTCGGAACGATTTACCAAAGTCAAGACTATTTGTCAGGATTTGCAAATTCTCACTTCAAATTTTATGATAAATCAGGAACATAACGCTCCAAAATTTGTCTGTTTGCTCAACTATGCTTACTAAATGTTAGCCAACCAATTAGATTACGTAGAACAGTTGCAGAAAGTGGCTGACGTTCAATTTTCCAGCGGATTTGCTTGCAATCTACAGATACAATGCCTTCTTACTTTAATTTTGGACGCAGAAAATGCATTTGCTTTTCGCACATCCTCTGTTACTGTCTTTGATTGAGAATTTAAGGGATAGCGTGAATGCCTTTCCGAACCACCGCTATCGTTCCGTTAATACACTACTAGTTAATGTCATTGTTGCGAGGCACACACGTAGACAGGCAGGCAGGTCAACTTGTGACATATTGTGCTCAAATACACCTTAGATATGCACACTCTTAGGATCTAATGAATTAGGGTAGGGAACTTCATACATCTGTCTGTACAAGTGATTAATTATTTTCATTCTATGTTCAATACTGTAATTTGTGCTACTGAATAAATGCACTGTCAAACAAGTTACATGTGTCCGTGGGCAGCTGCAGCGAGAATAAACGTCCCCATGATTATTTCAAATTGAACACTGCTCATACTTGACCCTAGCTTCCGCACTATCATAAACTTTTCGGTTAGCTCACTTAGAAAGGAAACACTAGACTCAAGTTTCGACTCATCAGTAGTGCATATCATCGTCCAGACCGGAATTTACGCCCCGTCCCTCATGCTCGTGAGACCGGCATGTTAAACACAACGCCCGATCATTTCGAAAGGAGAATGAACAGAATCACTCTGTTCATTCTAATCAGGACTTCTCAGTTAGGTTAAAGTTTGTGGCAGTTAAGCATCAGTGTGAACCACGGATGTATTGATGTTCATGATGATGATGAGGTTAGATTTACTGATTTCATCGAATTATGATGGTTCAAATCAGCTTTTGGATTGGTTCAATTGGATACTGTGCTGGTATAACGTTATATTTTTCATCTACTTAAACTTTATGAGTACGGTGATTAAAAATGATAATAAAAATGACCTAATGTCAGAATCGCCAACTCGTGAATACCAGTCACCGTATGCGTATCACATAGCAAATTATCGGGCGTAAGTTCTTCTTACACTACCATCGATGTCGTGTGAGAAAGTTCTCACCTAACAATTTGGGCAAATATTATACCGCCCACATGAGATCACACATGCAACCAACGTCGGCACGGCCTTGAAGATCGAATGTCTCCTGCTGACGATGGAGCTGACGCCTGTAACCAGTATTCCGAGGACACGTAGCATTTATCCAGTCCCGAGAAAATACTATGCCAACGTACGTCAGGGATCATCGGAGACATTTTTCGTATTGAATCGGAGACGACGAGCAAGCACTATGAAGCTGAAAGATTGCAAAAGTCACAGGTACCCATCGGAGACGGTCGACTTATCGGTTGTTTTAACTTCTCGTCCAGGTCCAGAGGAGTATGTTCGAAGTCTACCGCTGCTGAAAAGAAGGATCAATACAGGATGGCCGGAGTGAATGTCATCGAATCCTTTGTTAAAAGGGAAAATTTCGGAGGTGATAGCTATGGAATCCAAGGCCAGTATTTTGGTGGTGTTTTAGGAGTGCAGAACACCTATCGGGGAGCCGGCTAACCTGGTTTGTTGGGCGGACAGATGTCACAGCGTGTGTGACGGGAGACCTTTGTTGCAGCGTCAGCGGTGACGCACGAGTCGGTGAGGAAATAGACAAGCTAGGTGGTATACAGTATTTGAATGATGCAGTTCATTGTGACCAAACGGGCGTCCTGAAGAAAAAATTCCGGGAAATCGACCGATGGATGGTGTCCAAAGGAGAACGAGTGACCTAAATGTTGCAGATAGCTGTAAGGAAGCGGGTGATTGATGGGATGATGATAGCTGAATGTAAGATCGAAAGTAGGCGAGCGAGTGTGCAAAAATATACGTGCTGATGGATGCAGATGGTGGAGGATGTGCGGTCGACAATCGATGACGGCGTTCTGAGTGAAAGTGGATAGCTATACTGCAGCAGGAAACCATGATGGTGTGGATGTAGTGATCGATTTGGACATTCGAACCGGCTACGGCGACATGGGGAAGGCGGGCGTCTCTACGGCTAGCTGTGAAGAGACGAACGAAGGGCTGCCTGAGTCATCTCTAAGATACAACCGAACACCAACGGCTGAGAAAACACGATTGCTCACTACGCTAAGTGTGGTATGAGAGTTCTGCGTATGGGTCTATACGCAACCTGACAAAATAAAGAGAACACCTAAAATACCCCTACTACTCATAAGTGATCAAAATATCGTTCAACGGGTTGATGATTCCCGTGATTTCAACTTGGACAGAAGTTCTAATCGAGGGGCCATCGACTGGAGTTAAGCGGACGGTTACTGTGTCTCCTCTCGAGGCGATCGGATAATCAGAGCAGTATTCATAATCCAATGTGACTAATCGTTCAGAGATGATGATTCAGTCTTGTCTAATGTGAAGTCAATTGCGCAGTGGGCAACACGGTTGCCTCAAGAAGGCTTGGCCAGAGTTCTAATCCTGGCTGTGGCAAGGATATGCACTACTGACGAGCCCTAACAAGAACGAAACTCAAGTCTAGTGCTTGTTTTTAAAAGGAGCCGACTAGAAACTCTATGAGAGAGCGACAGCTGCGATAGGTTATCGATGATGTTCAGTTTATCTACACAAATTAAAACTAAAAAACGTTCATACATCTTGGACCGCCGTCGTGATACACTTTCTGCAAGGACTGTTTAGTACGTGTTAATGACAATCTCTAGATTCTAAAAGTGTGCAGAGGTGTGCGTAACCCTTGGCCCGCAAGCATCATGCACATACACTATAAACCCTTCGTCCAGAAATGTACAGGAGCAGTTAGCATTGCTCAGGCAGCGCGAGCCAAACATGAAAGGCGCATGGCTCACGTTTGACCCGACTAAGTGGACTTTGTTGCAAACGTGCGATTGGGCAATCAACTGACATGCCAGCATACGCACTCCTGATAACATCGCCCGACTGAGCAAGACTGAACAAAGAAAAAGACGAGTGATTTTTGTCATTGCACAAGGTAATACTTAGTCGGGGCATCTTTGGTAAACATTATAACAATACCGCTCCGTCGCATACATGAGAACCTCCAGAACAAAATTGGCAGCATTTCGTAACGTTGGAAGCTCACGCTGTTAGCCAGTCGCTCATCTTAGAATTTTCGCAATCGTACTTGTCTATTCAACTTGTCACGGTAAAATCACGATCTACCAATTTGCCTTTCACATTCCAATCGTTTGCCGGATGTTTCCCTCTTTATCAGACAGTATTCTGAGCCCAATCGAATTTATCTGGGTGAGCTAATACAGGTTTTCGGTAAACTTGGATGTGAAGCAATGATTGCATGTTCATCAGAAGCCAGACAAATAACAACAAATATCTTCATTCAATTCAAATGAGTGGATATTCATGTGAGCAAAAATGTCAATCTGAGGGAAGACAATACACCCCATAAACATAACAAGTCCGCGCGGCTAAACGTCGCAACGCACAGTGCATGTTAATTGACCGTCTTTGCATCACCAATACGTACTAGACTCTCTCGGCAGAAAAATAAACGTAGAGATAACCTAGGATGAACGAGAGTACTTTGGTTCAGAGCTGTGTGGAAACAAAAATAATGAATCTTGACAATGTACTGTATCCTGCTGGATAATTTCATTGTTATCGACTCACATGTAAATCTGAACGTGGCGGCATTTTGCGTCACGCGTGCAAGTATGGTGAACGGTTGACCCTTCTAACTGTTTATGTTTAACTATACTTTAGAGACAAACCTAAATATTTTATTGATAATCATAGCATTAACTTCTATTCTTAGTAACTTTCGAAACATTAATAACGACGGTGGTAGTTGTTAGTTGGACAGATAATTACTGGCCTAAGTTTATTTTTTGAAATAAAAATAACCATGTGAGGATATTATTGTGGACTACAAGTCCAAAGCTGAGTCAGACAACTCACGATGTGTCAGGCATGACTAATACAGTCGTAAAAACTCCACTACTGAGTAGATTAACGTCAAGAACTTCATGTACTGCTCATTTTGTTTGCTCAACCATACATTCTCACCTTAGGATATTCATTAACAATACAGTCATGTCTAAAAGCACACCTTCATACGGACGGACGTCATTTGGACGTATGCCTCGCAGCGAAGAAAAACAATTTGCAGTCAAGTTTTGCCGAGTATGTAATTCAGACCTACATCGGTTATAAACACAGTAATCAGCTTTGCTAGGCAGATACGATGTGTTCTGACTTAGCATCTACTTACAGTTAGTGTACGGTATGGTGAAGCAAATCAAGCGTAGAAATGATTACGTTTCCATGAAAAAAACCCTGGCTCTCACGACTTATATAATGTGTTGGTACAAATTAACAACGTTGTTGCACACCAATTTTGACTTACCGAGTGTCAGTGTTATAAACGGTACGACGGTCGCATTAAAGTCCCTACTCTTCTCTTTCCATTCCTCGGATTTGAGAATAAACGAATCCAAATTAAAAAGCTTAGAAAAAAGACTGTCTTGTTCAGTTCCTGCAGTTACATGTGATTCGGAAGATTCCGGTGAGGTTGCAGTGACGGTAGAAACATCAGTTGTGACGGGGAGCACCGTGGGTTCAACACTCGGAGCGGAAGTTCCTCGGGAGAAAAATTTGCTGATATTTGATGAGAACTCTTGTAACTTAGTCCTCAAATACTCACGTTCCATCTTCTTATGCCAATCTTGATAGTACGTCAAACCGAACCACGCGGCCGTGTGAACAGCACAAAACAAACCGAAACCACGATAAAAACGAAGGCGATCAGGGCTTCGGTAGATTTCCACACCTGTCTTTAATGCTGTGAATTTCATGTCGAAGATCAAAATCCAGTAAAGAGAAGCTAATGATAACGGGATGCGAAAAGAAGGTGAACAGATGTATGGTCGTCGTAGATATGAGAGAATAGTTACGTCTTAAGGATACGTTTAGTTACAAATGTGTATCAAATGACAAAAGTAACCAGCATACGAAACAAACGAGCCGTTTTTCAGGATTTCGTCCACCTGGATCATTCAAATTGACCCAATTCCAAAAATACATCATCATCATAGACAGCAATACATCCGTGATTTACACAGATGCTTAACTGCCACACAATCACGAAGAAAAAGCAAACCCTGTATAGTAAGAGAGAAGGGAAAAAAGGAAAGGGTAGGGACCTAACCACTAAAAAATAGCTACGTCTACATTCAAACATACAACATCAAGGTGCCTACACTTTGCAAACAAACAACCGAGCTGTAAGTGAAAGTAAGACGTCATCAGCAAGACAGCTTCCTTGCGACTCCCACTGTCCCGCGTCATTAAGTGCACTCACTTCACATACAACTCGACCAAACAACGACAATATTCACGCCACTGAGCTCCGTTAGCCGCCATCTCACCTAACGTCCAAAAATACATGGAGCCTAGAAATCCACAGCTGTGCTGCATCACACGTGGCCAAAACTATTTTCTGGGGGTGGGGTGGTGAAAGGAATTACTCAATTGAGGGACACTTTTTAGCTCACGTAAGATGAGTGAAAAAGTGGCAAAGATTAATGATTCTGCATACAACGTTTGTAGTCATCTTTGGTGGTTGAACTGTTTTGATAAATGCACATACAGCGCCTCTCACCAACGAGTGTGAGACCCTGGCAACAGGAACCACTTTGTAAGAAACGATGCAAGTCCGTCGGAAAACATGTATTGAAACGTCACTCTCCTGGCCTTTCAAACGATGACTTTATCAGCGCGTAACTCTTCTATAGCAACTACCAATATAGCAGTTTCGATCAGCCCCTGCTGCCCTGTTTCATGTTTGTTTATGTAGCAGGTTCACTTTGTGAAACCACCCGATGGTTGCAATCCTAGATTAAATCACTCAAACTCACGTATGAACAAAAAGGTCGGATGAGTGAGCAAGGATATACTCAATCCGTATTCGGTCAGAACTAAGTCTAGACTTATTATGAGTATGCCTCGATGTGTGGTCTGAAACGAATGACCAAGTGTCATCACCATATCACACTTAACGAGGACAACGGGAGGATCGAACATGATTATGACCTCATATACACCGTTGGTTTACGGAGATCACTGGAACATACCTGATAACGAGGTCCGGCCTCAGGGAATTAAAGCACCTCACATTTTTTGGTTGCCCTATCGAAGTAGAAAATAGAAGCTGCTCACCTGAATAAAAACAAAGAATCAGTGAAGCAATTAATCGGTTATTCTGAAGGTATCAAAATTCAAACGGAATATCTTGAAGCGAAGAGAATAAAATGCAATGCGGACCTTGAGAATGAAAGAAAGATCTCCCGACTTGAAAGACTGGGTACATCGGTGGTTTCGCAAATTACCGGCATCCAGCTCAATGAATGAAGAAGACAGAAGTGTTTAAGCCATATCCAACTGCTCTTTGCGTCCCCGAACACGCCGCACCGCCTACAACTAACAGATGCAGGCGTTCAAAATATCGAATTGAAATACGCCTTAAAAACGATGAGCTCAGTGGTTACTGTGAGTGAGATTACTAAAAAGAAAAGGTGCTTCGGTTGAATTCTGCGTTGCCAGTTTCAATTCGTTCGAAAATACCCAGTGATGTCATAGAAAAGACAAAGTAACCAACGAGACTTGTTTTCTGTGTTTTTGATCATCAGGCTAATTACAAAACAATAAGTATGAAAACAGTAACTAGGGAGAGTCAGAAAAATGGTCAACAGAGGCTGTGAACGGCGTGTTTGATATCA
The DNA here is from genome assembly GCA_014338405.1 of Paragonimus skrjabini miyazakii. NCBI lineage: Eukaryota > Metazoa > Platyhelminthes > Trematoda > Plagiorchiida > Troglotrematidae > Paragonimus > Paragonimus skrjabini miyazakii. Next base: position 30,250 of record JTDE01004680.1, on the reverse strand, counting down.
GTTGCACAATCACTGTTCCAAATAATGAGCTTCATTGATTGTGGGCCAGAGTAGATTAAGTGTCCGCACAAACTTCTGAGTACAGAGGTCGGGGTGATGCAATCAGATACTGATGGCGTCAACAACGGAATCTCATCCTTTACGATCGATTTCTCGGCACTCGATAGACAATGTGAAAAGTTTGAAGTTGAACATCACCCACAATTGATCGCAGCTGTCGTATCCTCATAGACTTTCCAGTCGGCCCCTTTCGAAAAGAAGCACTAGACTCGAGTTTCACTCTCATTAGAGCTCGTCAGTAGTGCACATCATCGCCACTGCCGGGACTTGAACCACGTACATGCTGCTCATGAGGCAACCGTGTTTACCACTGCGCCATTGACCTCACGTTAGGCACGACCGAATTATCATATGTGAACGCTCAACCACTTTCGCTTGTGAGTAATGATCAGGTTGCCCGATCGTCTCGAAATGGAGACACAGTTACTGTCTGTTAACTCCAATCGATAACCCCGCGATTAGGACTTCCTAGACAGGTCGAGATCTCCGATCTCATTAAACCTGCTAGGCGATATTTTAGATTACGAATGAGTAGTCGGGGATTTGGTTAATTTCAAGTTGAACATCACCCACAATTGATCGCAGTTGTCGTATCCCCATAGACTTTTCAGTCGGCCCCTTTCGAAAAGAAGCACTAGACTCGAGTTTCGTTCTCATTAGAGCGGCCTACGAGCGCGTAAATAGACAACAGAATAACGGTAATGAACAACTGACTACGAAGTATGCACAATTATTACGTAGCTTCCCGGTCAACCCAACCACTCAATGCTAACGAATGGACACAAAAGACCGGCCCGCGGACAGAACTACTTCATTCCATTCAATCTGAAGACAACAAGGTCACAAACTAGACCACATTTAAAGGGTTTGTGACCAATCAGAAAACAGGAGCCGAAGTGGACCAGACAAAGATCCAGACAGTACAGTGATGTCCAAATTAAAGGACGAGCGTGTGCTGGGTGCCAATTTTTGGCACATGACTGAGAACGCTTGTGAAGGGCGAATTGCGTTGGTGGGGTGCCAGAAATTGGCACAAAGGTTGAGGACGTACGTGAAACGCGAAGTGGCATATGACCGTGCCGACGATGAAGGTCACTTCAATGAGTAATGAGATAAGCCATTGCGAAGGCGAATAAAACGGTATTTCCGGGGAATAGGGTTTCTCCCCGACAGTGTCCTTCTTACTGACAGAATGATTAGAGTCGGTCAAATGAGCAAAAATTGCACTTGAAACCGTTTTAATCACACTACTGTTCATCCACGTGATTTTCACGCGCCCTGTCAGACCCCATAGCTGAAGTTATCGTAAAAAAGCTCAGAAATTCAGCCGAAACAACCTACCCTGCCGCTCAATGATGTGTGTTTTCCGTTCGACATCCATTGTCATGTCACAACTCAACGATAAACTTCCAAGTTTTACAACCAGCTGTTGTGTATACTTTGTTTGCCCGTGTCGAGCACCATACACTGGTCGTACTAAAAGGTGATTGTGTAGCAGGTCTGAACAAGGTCAATGCGGTTTACATGAAAAATGTTTGTCAGGTTCATGCGGGCGGCAAAGTATCTTATACACTGAAATAATAAAGTTCCGGACAGCCTGAGTGTACTTGGCTTGATCGACCAAACAGTCATCCAAATCATCACACCACATTAATTAATTTACTTGGGCACAGGAATGAATAAGGACAGAGAAAATCAAAATTTAGAGCAAATGGAAGACGGTATATTTAGACAACCATGACGAAGAAAAAAACACGAAAGTATATGTACATTTTCAAACATCCCCATAGTCCAAATCGCCATAAGTGACCACGTTACGTGATGACGCTGGCGGACCGGAAGTTGCCTGTTCATTCGGTGGAACAGCATTGTAAGCGGGAGGTGGATAGAAACGACGACCTATGAGGAGAAAAACAAAGCCAAGCACCGAAAACCAACATTTTATCACCTTGCCAAATAACACTCTATATGATATAACTCTGTAAAACAACTGCCAAGGCTTTAGAGAGAAAACGCTAAATGGGACAGATTACATTTGACGCACGCTCATAGTACTGTATTAACGGGTACCACTGACGAAAATATTTTTGCTTAGTTCAAAACACAAGTGAAGACCAGGCGTCTTATAAGAGTTCATTCAATACTTCTACGATTAACCACCCTCGGGTATGTGGAAAAGAGGCTACTTACCGAAGCTAGCTAAATTAAAAGCATACGCACCAACATTTTGTCAGTAGTATGTTCTCTTACAAAAATAATAACCATCGCCTAGGCCGTTCCGGACAAAAGCAGTCAGTTGTCATCTCTTACTGAACGTTCTCTCTTCTGACCATGAAATCGATATACGATTATATTTATGGGTAGCCATCTCGAACGTTGTTTATTTCAAGTGACGTTCGACAGGGATGTCCGACGCTCCTCTTCTTCAACTATGTGATGGGTTATATTATCGAAGGAAGATTCGGGGGTTCCGGAGATCTCGGAGTGGAACTTCTACCAAGTAGTAGGCTGATTGACAATAAGTACGCAGACGACATTGCTTTACTTGGTTCTTTTGCAGAGAACACGTCGTCCATACTGAACCGGTGGTCAACCAGCGCATTATGCACTTGCACCTTCAATGCGTGTACACACTCAGTTTTTGGTCTACGGAGTCGGTCCATTCGTGCGGAAGATGTATATGGACTCTTAGTATTCGATCACCATTATCTAGACCAGTTAGACTGTGCTAATGAGGTGACTGTGTGAGTAACGTGACAGTCGGTCGCGTGCATTTGGGTAAAATGGAAATTCGTGACCGACGAATGAGGTAATGAAAATGCGATTTTCATTTGCTGGATCGTGTATTCCGTGTGGCAGTGGAGTGTCTCCTGAAACTGGCAGATTCTGATTTGCATTTCGAGAGTTAATTTGCCCCAAAAGACGTTTATTTCTCCATCAAAACTCAGGCAAATGTGGCTAGACATAGTGGACATGCCTAATGTGAAATAAGTGACTCAGCGATCAACAGGGTTGATACTTGAGAACATGAACCAAGGCTCAGATTTCAGTCGTGGCGAGCATATACACCATTGCGGACTCTGACAAAACAAACGCTTGAGTCTACTATGTCTTTTTCGAAGGCGGCTGGTCAAAAGATTCGTCCGAATACGAAAGCTACGATAAGTTGAGTGGTATTCAATTTGAATAAAGGGAACTTCAGTATCGGTAAACCCAGTCTTGTAATGTCTGCGTTGTTTCAAAGAACGCTGTCTGAATTTATGCCAATTATTAATTTATTTTTGGATGGATAATAATACTGAAGTATTTGGTCAGCCAGTAACGCATATTAAGAATTTCGCTAATAGTCAATGAATATCTGCATCCTAACCATAACACAAGGCCCATATCAGTAACACACAGTTTAAAGGTTACTTCTAAACTGTGATGGAAGGCCATTTGTAGCGGTAGACTGAGTTTGAACAGGTGCATTCACCCAAAAAAGGCCCTTTTCAGGATTCATGCAATACGACTACAGGTGTGTAGTTGAATCTTACTCAACGGCGGAGAGATCACCCTCGTGTGTTAGAGTAGAAGTCACATGAGACATATTGAGCTCCCACATGCCTACGAACTGGATTGTGCGGTAATGAACGATGGGGTCTATTTCGGGCGCGAGTGAGATTTTCAATGAATTGGGCAAGCATCCAGTTCAATTAACTGCCCAAACTGAATACACTGTTGCAATGTACGGCGGCTCGAGCCACAATACCATCTACTCGGGCTTAAGGTTGTTATGAGCGATACACCATTCAATACACCATTCACAATCCGTTGAAGACTTCCTGACGAATGCGTGAGCCCACTACACTGCTATAAACCACAGATCACAAACCACTCAAGTAGTAGAATATATTACTACAAATAAACTTGTGTGTAAGTTACTGAAAACATTCGACGACGATCGACATCGACTGTAGGATCAGAGCAACAAGCTAGCCGTTTGATCCGTTTCGGAGTTGTATAGCGGTGTTCTTCGAGTGCAACACCAACCAAAACAACGGTCCGACTGTCGCTTCAAAGCGTACGCGTAGCCGGGTGGAGGCGCCACAGCACTAATAATCGGTCGTCTGCGAGTCTGCATCATATGATCGGGTGTAATGGGATAAGCATTATCCTTCTGCAGTTCCACATCCAATTTCTTCTTTTGGGATTCGACGCACAAATACATCGACCACCGGTCAGCAGTCGATATAGTCGTCTGACTGTCTGTCTCAAACAGCGGATATCGCTTTAAACTGAAAGTGACCGGATTCGGAGTAGGGATATCACCCTCATCGGTGCTCGACACTTTATTCCCTTCAGATGAACAAGTAAGGGTCATGGACGATCAACTAATGAAGTGGCGAATAAGAACCAGTCATTTGAAACACTGGTTCAGTTTCATTCAATCAATCTGTCGGTCAGTCGTTCAATCGATAAATAAACAACCACGTGAACTTGCCCTGATGTCAAACTCATACAATACACAAAAATGCGTTTTCGACTGTTGGACTACAAAGCATTTGTGGCTGTTCAGATTTAGATTATGCAGATCGAACTAGCCGAACTTGAGCCCGTGATGGCTAGTGCCAATAAAACTGAACTGATATGAACTCGACGTGAATTTCTTCGGTCGTGCAACTGGGCACACGCAACGACTCATCCATTAATCTATTCGTCAAGGTCGTTTCGCAAGCACATTTTCGACCATTGTTTAACGTACTCGAAGGCTCTAGGCATTTTCCATTGGTATATCTTTGAGTGCTACCGACTGGGCGTGTGAAAACCTCGCGCCTTTTCTCTTCTTTTTTCATGGTTGATGCCGTTGGTCCCAGGCTAAGAGAGATCCAAATACTTAACATATTTAAAAAAAGTGCTGGGAATATACGATCTGGTTTCAAACCCACTTCTCTCACATTCTTCCAGTTCGATGCCTGCTGGAAACAGAGCTCGACTGCTTTTCTCCAAAAACGTTCTAAACAGTTAGTGGACGAGAGTTCACCATCTTATTCCCGTTACTTCTCATTCGCACTGTGAACCTGAAACCATGTCCTAAGAAAAATACACACAAAATATATTATCTCTAAGCCTAAACAATGCATTCTTGCACACAAAGTGCAACTGACTAATGCGCCTGAACATATGAAAAGGATCGTTTCAATGCTTTATTGTGTAAAGGAATGGTAAGCCCACAGATCCTATGACCTACTGGAAAGGGAAGTTTTCCCTCCTCAAAAACTCGGATAGTTATTCAGATGTATAGATATATATTTTAATTAGTGGAAATATCAGTGCATGGAGTATCGCCAATGATAAAACATCTGTGAGGATTGGTGGGGAAAAAAACGGAAACATCAGATGTGGCTTTAACAGTGTTCGTGACCTGATGCACGTCCCTTTCTGAAGTCCACCAGGGATATCTATACCGCCTTACTGATGCCAACCCTAAGATAGAGGTCACTGATGTACATGCTATGGAGTACACTGGCCGGTTGACAGACAATCTTTTCAATATATCTTGGAGCATGTGAGTAACGTAAGACAAACAAGTGCGATATTTCAGGTCCAATTTTTAACGGAATCTGCTGGAGAAAGCTTTATTTTCCCCCAAAACAATCCCTTTCAAAATGTTACCGAATGACATCTAATCTTCGAAATTAAAGTTTTGCATCACCATCATGAAAAATTACTTTCGTTGCAACATTCTCAACCTACTGCTGCTCTATTAGTGAACCAATTATCACGGTGCAGATGATCACATTTAATCTATAAATACTGACACCCAGCGTCCATATTTTGCCTCTGAGTTGAGCACTGATACACAGCCTCATTGGAGGTCACATCGCTTTTCTGTTGTCTTGGTTGGCTTTGGGTCACTGCGGTTCAGGTGCACACGTATTTATATTTCGTGACATTATTCAATGTTTTGTTTCAGTTAACGACGCGACCATAACAAAAACGCTCAGATGTGTCACACTTATACAAATGTGTACCGATTAAGTAAAGACTGACTGAGAGTACATAAAATTATTTGCCCCTATAATAGGCTTTTCAATCAACATCGCTCACGTGATTCCTGATAAATACCGTTCCTTATTTCCAACTGATCCCTAAATATGACCTTCACTCATCCACCCGACTAAAAACAATTCCATCGAACTTGGTATGATGATCAACAATCAAGAAAACAACTGTCGTTCTATTGGAATGTGGAAGATGGACTGATGGATCACGAATTCACTTCAGTAAGTCAGATGCACGAAACGAACGTCCTTATGATACAAGGTGATGATGATTTAGTTCATATGTAACTGTCATCCAGTAAACTGGGAGAATCGAGTTGGTCTCCCCTGATCACATTGCTAGTTGTTAGAGTTGAATGGACCCACGGCGAATACATTCACTCCAAGTGCGGAATTACTGACGTCTCCAAAGTCGGGTGGGTGAATGAATGTAACAAGCAAGGACGAGTGAGAGACACCGATTGAATGGACGGCCGATATCTACCAAAGATGACGTGAACGAGGTACATCAAGACGCACGGAAAATTGTTCTATTCGTTCTGTGCACGTGGTTAATCATGTGGCACACGCAGAGCAGGTCTGGACGAAGACGGTGCGATTCACATAAAAGGCGTTTGTCGAATATGTACCGGATGAACACTGGAAACCAGGCTGTTTATTAGTTATGATCAAGCGCGTAACATTATACTAACCACTACACTAGTAAACCGTAGAGAGTTCTGTTTTTTTTTGTTACGGAGATTCGGTCGTGTTGATAGGAAATGATCCATAAACTGGACTGACAGACAGACGACGGCGCATATTCGACGCATAGTCCGCACAATAACAAGCGCTACCGGTGTGCTGTTACCGGATAACCCTCGGTTACAGTGCGTCTTTTCTACATTACACTATCGGACAAAGAGTGAGTACAAACAGTTAGTATCAATTAAGTGGCGCAAAGCTGACATCAACACAGCACATCTTAAACTCAAAACTTACCGCAAAATTACGTACACTGGTTGTATATCCACCCACTCATTATATATATATATATATATATATATATATATATATATATAATATACATATATATATATATAACATGTAAGGAAGTGTCAAGCGGGTCACAGTGTGGGAGAAATGAGGCATTGTGTAAAGTAAACGAGGAAGACGTTGAGGGAGAAAAAAGAATTACACTAATGCATACGGAAATCCGTAACACGACCGTCACTGACTTTCGTTCTTCGTTATATCAGACAGCGTCATCAACCGAAGGTGTTCATTGTATTTCGAACCGTAGCCAGAAAGTCAAAAGCGGTCTAATGAAGCAAGCTTCACAATGAGTGCCGTTATACCCCGAACACAAGTCATGTGCTGACCAATGAGCTGCAGCTTCCAACCTAATCCACCACTTACAGGCAAGGCACGATGTGGCAGGAGGTGAGTTGGCATTTGTTAAATGTGGCCAAGCCAGCGAACCCTGTGAGATGAGATAATTATGATAAAGGATTGACAGTATATCCGTTCCGAAGACACGTCGGTGAACTTGGTCATTGCAGACACGGTGTTCCCATCACACGCGGCTAATGCTTCGGGAACACCGATGGTCGAAAACGGACACTCTGTGAACATGCTTCGCGCGATTGGACCAGGTTTCGCAGCCGTACAACAGGACCGCCCCTACATTGGAACTGTACACTCGCCGTTTCACAGAAAGACAGGGATCATGCTGAGGCCATAGATGGAGTAAGTTAGCAAGCGCCATTTGAGCCTTAGCTGTACGACTTGTGACTTCATCAGACATTCCACCAACACTGGTACAGCCCCCAATGTATACATCTCGACTATCATCAATAACTCATCACAAAGGGTGAGGGCAGGCGCGTAGCCCTGCCAATCTTGCAACAGCACCTTGCATTTAGTAGGTGCAAAGGTCATATCAAACTGACAAACGGAAGCCTATAGTCTCTAAGATGTTTTGGGCTACCTGTAAACCCTCGCAGTTTACGACGGTGTTGTCTGCATATTCTACGTCTCAAAGTCGAGTGTTTGGAGGCGGTTCCACGCTATCATATTCAAAGCCTGTGAAGGCACATTTTAGGATCTCGTCTACTGCAAAGATGAGTAGGAAGGAGGGGGGCTGGACAACCTTGTCGCACCCCAATCAAGATGTTAAAGGTCGGCAATACGCTGCCATAAGCCATAACCCTGCCCGGAGTCTGGAAGTAAGTAATTTCAGGATGTTCACATACTTCTCGTGCACATCCTTCCTCGATATATAGTCCCAGAGTGCAGCTCTTGTCATCGAATCAAAGGCCCCTCTGATGTATAAGGAAAAAACTATTGGCCTTCTATATGAGTGGCAGAGATCAAGTATTTGAAGAAGTGTGAAGATGTGATCAATGCAGCTATAGCCAGAGCTAAAGCCAGCTTGCTTCTCATGGATATGCTGTTCGCGCGTTTCGCTTAGTCTACAGAGTACAATGACTGCGAGCAATTTTGACGCAATAAGAATCAAGCTAATCCCTGGGTGATTTGCGCATGAAGTGCGTGAGTCTTTTTTTTTAAATGAAGACGATGTTAGCCGAACTTCAGTCATTTGGAACGACCTCACCGATCCAGAGTTTCTGAAGCACAGCCGTGAGCTTTGTAACCAAGACTGGACCTTCATCTACAAATAAGGCAGGAGAGAATTCTTCTAGGACGGGTACCCTATGATGTTTCAGAAACTTGATCTTAAGTGGGACTTTTGGTTCCGAGGGCAGGAAAACGTTAACAGGCCAGTGGGCACAGGCAGGGCCCGAAGGCACAGTAAATGGCGCGAGTAGCCATTTGAACTGTTGTTAGAAGTGCTCAGCCCAGTGTCCTAAGCGTTGCTGCAGGTTATGAATAGGCACATCATTGTCTTCGCAGATTACCTCGCTCACACCTGGCTTCCTGCTACCTATTATTCGATATATATACATATATATATAGTTGACAACGACGTAGCCTCTAACTAAAGCGCAGAGCGAACTCGATACATAATGGTGCACGATCGGAATCCACACAGGTACTCCAGATTGACTCGCAATCTTGGAAACAACCACACCATCGATAGGTGGTCAGCCTGTGTTTTCGATTGACTCAGCGATGGGAGTCATCAGGTGGCGCACTGACGTCGGAAATTAGTACTTGCCAGAAACAGACCGTTAGCAGCACAAACTTGCAACAAACGTTCACTGTGGTCTGTTCGACGACTACAGGCTGACGGAGATTGAGGTTTTAACATTGGAGCCGTGTATTAGCAAGCTAACGCATTTATAGCGAGGGTCTCCAAAGTACGTGTAGGAGCTGCCTGTTGACCTACCTGTGTAAGTGTTCGAACGTTGAAAGTGATAAGCTTAAACGGCGTTTGGGGGTCGAGTGGGGATTTGTGTCCTTCAGTAAAAGGTACTACGTTTTGACTATGACTTCTTTCGTGACCAGAGAATGAGGTAAGCCTCCGGTGTGTGTCTAAAAATGAGACTGGGAATCATCAAGTAAAAAGAGGGGGGAAAGGAGACAAATTAGTCCGGTGCGGTAAAATGTGACAAGAAATCAAAGTCGACCGCTGACAACTCAGTCAGAGTTATGATTGCAGCACAAGACAAAATTCATAAGTAACACACATTCATGGTAGTAAGGGTAGAATACTTCGTGGTTACTCAGGTCGAGGAAGGGGGTTGGCTTAAGAGGCCCCATACAGAACCTTGGATTCAAAAGAAAGTTAACCCACATGGCAGTGGGGAGAGGCATGGGGTTCGCAATCCACTGAAGCCCGGCGATTAACAGTGGTTCCGTTCATACGCCCCTCGGATGGAATTCATCCATCCAGGATGTCCAACGCACGCTGCAGGAGGTTGCGACAGAAGTAGCGAAGTAGTTTAAGGATTCCCTAACGAAAGTCGATCCAGTGTAGTATACGGGTCCAGCCAAGGAGTCTAAAACCGACGAGGCTGTTACGATGCTTTCTCTCTGTTGCTGAGGCCCGGTGACCAAATTGGTTCAGGGGCCCTTCGGATGTGGTCTAGCCACTCAAGGTACCGGGCATACCTTACCTACCTTGGACCGGAAATGTCCGTACGCCATAAGGGCAATCACTAGACAGATGGCGTGCTGACCGGGAACCCATGTGCTCCTGCTGGGACATCTGAAACCCTTTTGTGAAGGGGTAACATACGACACATTGCAGAATCGTTAAGGAGCTTATGCGGCAATTTATAAGAGACTCGGCTGCCAACCGTGAATCCACCGCACTTTGGCAGCACCACCGCTTATTGTCCGTGGCGGCCTATTCACCAGAAGAACCCCGCTCATTGACAGAAGACCGCTCCCCAAACCGCAGCCAAGGAACACGTCTGGTGGCGCCAAACTTGCCTACTCGATTACCGGGGTATCGGGCGAGCCGTTATGACCATTAGTGGTTGCTTCCTGGCGTCGGGCGACTACGTCAGCTTTGTTGAACGCCACTCATGCAACCAGTCACAATTCCATTGAGCTCAGCATAATAGCTATCAAAGACCAACATTTGACGATTGACTGGACTCCGGAAGGCGGACCAATGAGTTCCCAGTCACCCATAGAAAGTTAGATGGAAGAGTACGTGTTTTGAGACACAAGGGTGGGCGATTTAGTGATCGCACAGGCATTCCTATGAGGCGAGCTTATGTTGGTTGAATTCATGCATGAACTTTAGTCTGGCCAACTGAATGTAGTGATCTGGTGTTTCTGGAGGACACGGTCGAAATAGTTAGATCTAAAAAGACTTGCCACAAACACGTTTACTAACGATAAAGTTCGCTCAAAATAGCAGGAGATCCCGGTATACTATGGTCTGAATGCTTGGTAAAGCCCTGTGCAAGAACTCAAGTCGTCGTACAACGGAAGAACCGATCAGGACGAGTTCACAATGAATACGTTTTTCTTTTTTGTCCTATGCACGGCACTTGGGATGCGGTCTACAGTCAAACGAAGTGGTGACAAGTATGACGAGTTCACGGTAAAATCAATTTTTCGAGGGATAAACGATGCTTAGAAAACGTCTGATAAGCGGTTGATAGCGAGTGCACGCGAATAAAAGCGCGGCGAACCAAGATCGAGAGCTGTGCCTTATTCATGGCAGATCTGAGTCAGACAATCGGAAGCAGATGATTCTGATCCCTAGTTCTATGCACGTGTTTTGTTCATCCTTTGTCCAGTTATGAAAAAGCACACCTTCGACTACCTAAAAAAACGGTAAAAGACTTACCAAAACCGAATTTTGGCGAAAATGGTCTAACCGGCCGTGAATCACGTCTCGGGCGTGAGAACTGTTTTCGCGCAAAACCAACGCGTAAAAGTCGATTATTGACCATTTGATGATCAAGCTGTACAGGATCAGAACAATTTCAAATGGAAAGCTCACTTCCAAAGCTTTCTTTGCCATTTCATGTGTAGCCATAGTGACGTAGGCGTGACTGGAACGAAAACAAGCAGAAGGATAAATTGACCGCGAAGCTGCTAGGCAAACACAAGACAGTCAAGTTAAGCGGGTGCACTGATGGCCAAATAGAAGAAATATACTTTTAGCACGTTAACCTTGAATTCGGACATTAAACTTAAACATGGTAGGCAAACACTTCAGTCGTATGCAGTTCGATGTCAAGGGGAAGAACGGTTGTATACAGATGATACACAAATGAGTTCACGTGTGCGGATACCTCAGTAGTGAATGTAGACCGCCCCCCGGGACTGTCGCTCAAAGAACGAATAGTTGTCAGGGTAAGTTAGTGCATACAATCAAACGGTTGAAAACGGTTAAGGCCAGTAAACTATTGAAGTCAATGGGTCTGCGGATTAAGGCGTCGTCCAATGATGATGCGACGAATACACGATGCGATGGAAGAGAGCAGATGATCAATGAGAAACGATTAAAGATGCACACAGTTTCAAATATAATAAATGTGATTAGTCTCTCCAAATTAGTGGGTAAGCGCATGATTTCGTTCATACTGCTAAAAAGTTTTGGAAAAAATAAACAAAAAAAGTTGTTTTTTAGTGGGCTTCTCATGAACTCTTGCGAATTCAAGTAAACATGTGGTTGCATTACGACGTCTACAGAGGATGGAAACGTTGATTACGTTGGAGGCTATATCACAAGTTGGAGTGGTGTCGTACAGATCACCTCATGTCCAGCTGGCAGTCGTAAATATGAAGCACCTCTGGCCTCGGTGTCCGAAACGTCTCTGATTACGCGACAAGGTGTACGACGTGACGGGTAGCACAGTGACACTGATTGTCAAAGGAGTTCTTTCGTTCAATCTTTACACTTGCACAGACTTAGGTGGTTAGGTCATGTACTAAGGATGCCAGCTAGTCGTCTACCACACCGAACACTGTTTGCCGACACCGCGGCCGATTGGCGTAAGGCGCGAGGTGAACAGATGATGACCTGGCGTAGA